>JASTWP010000233.1:0-191226 GCA_030770255.1 Temnothorax ravouxi | reverse complement strand
ACACCTCCCTCCCTCTCTGCCCTCCCTGTCAGCGCGTAATAAATAATATCCTGGGATGCGAACTAGGTCATCCGAAATATGTGAGTGTAGCCAGGTCTCAGAAATCGAAATAATGTGAAAAAAATTTGACGCTATAAAGGCCTGGACGGACTCTAGGTGGGCAGGAAGGGAGCAGGCATTGAAGCATGCGATCCTGAGACGACGGGAAGCAGAAGGAACCACATCCGCCGCCACAGGTCAGTGTAGCTGCTCGAGATCAGCCTCTGAGGCAATCGAGATTGGAGGCAGACCATTGTCCTTTCGGACAAAAATCTGTCCATTTCTGCTCCATACATATTTATAAGCCATCTGCCTGGCTCTGACTCTCACCTGGCGCAACAAATTATATGTGTCGTTGGAAAGAAGTTCATTAACATATATATGCCCCGATATATCTTTCGAAAAAACATCTTTAACGGTAAGTCGGCGTTTACGGCGCATAACTCGCAAATATATTCTGAAATTTCACGCGACTTGAGCGAAACTATGACCGATCTCGAGCGCCCAGCAGAGTCAGCATGAAGATCAGAGGCAGGGGCCACATCACGCACCGCGGAACACACTCCTGCGCCTTACATCGCGAGTCTCAAGAACGTCGGAAGCCAGATGAGAAAGATCCAGTGCACGAAAAACACAGGCTACGATTTCGTCAGGCACGTCGGGGAAAATGTTTGGAATGCCAGAAATGATAATATCCGACGTCCGAGAGACTCGCAATGCAGCAGACACGCAATCGACCCGCTGAGAACCGACTAATTGCACGCCTTGATCCTCCAGCACCGCGATGCGATCACTGTGCTCCGCCACCACCCTCAGAACCTCAGGTATTTGGTCCAGCTTTTGCGCTACATCAATATTCACAGACTCTTGCTGGCTGATGAAGGCAGCGATCCTTCTGTCAGACTCATCCAACCTAGCAGTGATCCTCCTGTCAAACTCGTCGAACCTAGCAGCAAATCTCTTCTCCGATTCATCAAGCTTAGATAAGATCGACCGCAGGAGAGCATCGGTAGACGAAGACCGCTCACCCGGAGCAGCCAATGCTCCGCTCGGAAAATCAAAAGAATGCACACTCCGCTCAACGCCCGGTGTAAGAGGCGCATCGAGTGAGGTTGCGAGAGATCTGCAGCACGTATCGGCATACTTAGCTGCAAGAGATCTGCAGCACGTATCGGCATACTTAATTGAAGCATACGGCTTGACACAGCCAGGTGAAACACCTTCTTACACTCCCCGCACTCAAGAAACTGATTGGCGATCGACTTCTTGCATTTGACACACGCACGCGATTCCATGACCCGTATGTAGAGAGCCCAAGTCACACGATGCCACTAGATGTTAACGTCAGACCCGAAAACAGTAAGGTGCAGAAAGAGCAGTTTACAGCTGTGCAGGGAGAGCAGATCGACAAGGCAGGCGCACGCGCAGCAGGAGCCAACGTCTTCCACAGGTATTCCAAGAATTCCGCAACGATTCCGAAAATCAGGTTAGGAAAAGCGATGAAACTTGTCACGAAAATGCCCGTAATTAGGTGACGATTCCCCGAGAGAAAGAATAATGCACGTGACAAGCAATGAAAAACCTGCCTAAATCTGCAACAAAACAGCCCGAAGGCAGATCACTGGCAGCAATAATGTTCACTAATACCGGAGCAAAGAATACAGACAACCGCCAATACTCACAGAGAGAGAGAGAGAGAGAGAGGAGAGAGGGATAGAGAGAGAGAGAGAGAGAGAGAGAGAGAGAGAGGAGACTCGGCAGGGTTGCAAGGGACGGGCAAGATGAAGTGGAGGAGAAAGGTGTTGGATGCGAGCACGTTGATCTGAGGTAGAGATGGTTCAAGGATCAATATACATACACATTCTCTGTTAGTACGCGCCGTCGAATCTGCCTTTCTCTTTCTCTCTCTCTCTCTCCCCCTCCTGTATCGTCTCCGAACCCTTTTCTTCTCGCTCATTCTCTCTATCTCGCGTTCTCTCCCTCCCTTGCCTCGTTGACCCCAAATACCAACGCACGATTAAGTACTCGGCCGACGATTCTTTCGTGACCGGCGAGCGCAAAGAGGCGCGCGCGATATAAATGTCTAAATACGCGCGAATGAAGATAACGACTGCGCGCTGACGGAGGAGAAAGATCGAGAACCGGTCAGCGCCAAAGAGGTCGAGCAACGAATTTTCCTCCTGCGCTCGAGCGCAGGAAGCCAATGAGGTAGCCAGCAACCGAGCCAGCAACGCTATACCGGTACATATATTCGATACGAATGAAAATTAACTGAAGACATATTCTATTTGCATATTAAAAGAACTCTAATTATTATTAGATTGCACTTTACTGGATTATGGAATCAATGGAAAGATAAACACCTCTATTAAGCTGGACCCCCCACCAGCGCAAATCAAGTTTTTACTAGGTCAAAAATTTAGTGCTATTTAGGTGCTAATTAAGTGCCCTAGTCCGAATTTTGGTGCTCGAACCGTTTAGCAGGAAATCGCGTAAAAAATGGGGGGGTCCAGCTTGCCATAAAGCATATATAGAGCGCGGCGCGCGCGCTCCATGAGTTAATTAATTGATTTCAACCCTTTGCAGCTAGCACTAAATTCAAATCGTGATATTTTCTTAAAGTACAATGTCTCTGGATTAATTTAAGACCAAAAACACGCGAGCACCTAATTCTTTGACGATGCAGTAACGAATTATAGAGCGCTGCGCGCGCGCTCCATGAGTTAATTAATTGATTTCAACCTTTTGCAGCTAGCACTAAATTCAAATCGTGATATTTTCTTAAAGTACAATGTCTCTGGATTAATTTAAGACCAAAAACACGCGAGCACCTAATTCTTTGACGATGCAGTAACGAATTATAGAGCGCGGCGCGCGCGCTCCATGAGTTAATTAATTGATTTCAACCCTTTGCAGCTAGCACTAAATTCAAATCGTAATATTTTCTTAAAGTACAATGTTTTAGGATTAATTTGGGACCAAAAACACGCGAGCACCTAATTTTTTGACGATGCAGTAACGAACTTTAGAGCGCGGCGCGCGCGCTCCATGAGTTAATTAATTGATTTAAACCCTTTGCAGCTAGCACTAAATTAGAATCGTGATATTTTCTTAAAGTACAATGTTTCAGGAGTATTTTGGGACCAAAAACACGCGAGCACTTAATTTTTTGACGATGCAGTAACGAACTTTGGAGCGCGGCGCGCGCGTTCCATGAGTTAATTAATTGATTTCAACCTTTTGCAGCTAGCACTAAATTTAAATCGTGATATTTTCTTAAAGTACAATGTCTCAGGATTAATTTGGGACCAAAAACACGCGAGCACCTAATTTTTTGACGATGCAGTAACGAATCATAGAGCGCGGCGCGCGCGCTCCATGAGTTAATTAATTGATTTAAACCCTTTGCAGCTAGCACTAAATTAGAATCGTGATATTTTCTTAAAGTACAATGTTTCAGGAGTATTTTGGGACCAAAAACACTCGCTAGTTGTATAGCGTTAAAATTAATTAATATACCCCTGGAGCGCGCGCGCAACGCTCTATAATTCGTTACTGCATCGTCAATGAATTAGGTGCTCGCGTGTTTTTGGTCCCAAATTAACCCAGAGACATTGTACTTTAAGAAAATGTCACGATTCGAATTTAGTGCTAGCTGCAAAGAGTTGAAATTAATTAATTTATCCCTGGAGCGCGCGCGCCGCGCTCTAAAGTTCGTTACTGCATCGTCAAAAAATTAGGTGCTCGCGTGTTTTTGGTCTTAAATTAATCCAAAGACATTGTACTTTAAGAAAATATCACGATTCGAATTTAGTGCTAGCTGCAAAGGGTTGAAATTAATTACTTTACTCATGGAGCGCGCGCGCCGCGCTCTCTAAAGTTCGTTACTGCATCGTCAAAGAATTAGGTGCTGGCGTGTTTTTGGTCTTAAATTAATCCAGAGACATTGTACTTTAAGAAAATATCACGATTCGAATTTAGTGCTAGCTGTATAGCGTTGAAATTAATTAATTTATACATGAAGCGCGCGCGCAACGCTCTATAATTCGTTACTGCATCGTCAATGAATTAGGTGCTCGCGTGTTTTTGGTCCCAAATTAACCCAGAGACATTGTACTTTAAGAAAATGTCACGATTCGAATTTAGTGCTAGCTGCAAAGAGTTGAAATTAATTAATTTATCCCTGGAGCGCGCGCGCCGCGCTCTAAAGTTCGTTACTGCATCGTCAAAAAATTAGGTGCTCGCGTGTTTTTGGTCTTAAATTAATCCAAAGACATTGTACTTTAAGAAAATATCACGATTCGAATTTAGTGCTAGCTGCAAAAGGTTGAAATTAATTACTTTACACGGAGAAAATTTTATAGTAAATATTACTATGGTGTCGCAGTAGCTGCGGACCATCGAGGAATTTCAAGTAAAAATACTATGTTTATGGTAAAAATTACGATATTTAATCGTTTTTAAAACAATAATTATAGTATTTTAACTTGAAATTCCTCGATGGTCCGCAGCTAGTGCGACACCATAGTAATATTTACTATAAAATTTTCTCCGTGTACTCATGGAGCGCGCGCGCCGCGCTCTCTAAAGTTCGTTACTGCATCGTCAAAGAATTAGGTGCTGGCGTGTTTTTGGTCTTAAATTAATCCAGAGACATTGTACTTTAAGAAAATATCACGATTCGAATTTAGTGCTAGCTGTATAGCGTTGAAATTAATTAATTTATACATGAAGCGCGCGCGCAACGCTCTATAATTCGTTACTGCATCGTTATTGAATTAGGTGCTCGCGTGTTTTTGGTCCCAAATTAACCCAGAGACATTGTACTTTAAGAAAATGTCACGATTCAAATTTAGTGCTAGCTGCAAAGAGTTGAAATTAATTAATATATCCCTGAAGCGCGCGCGCCGCGCTCTAAAGTTCGTTACTGCATCGTCAAAAAATTAGGTGCTCGCGTGTTTTTGGTCCCAAAATAATCCTGAAACATTGTACTTTAAGAAAATTTCGCGATTCGAATTTAGTGCTAGCTGCAAAGGGTTGAAATCAATTAATTAACTCATGGAGCGCGCGCGCCGCGCTCTAAAGTTCGTTACTTGCATCGTCAAAAAATTAGGTGCTCGCGTGTTTTTGGTCCCAAATTAATCCTGAGACATTGTACTTTAAGAAAATATCACGATTTGAATTTAGTGCTAGCTGCAAAGGATTGAAATCAATTAATTAACTCATGGAGCGCGCGCGCCGCGCTCTATAATTCGTTACTGCATCGTCAAAGAATTAGGTGCTCCTGTGTTTTTGGTCCCAAATTAATCCTGAGACATTGTACTTTAAGAAAATATCACGATTTGAATTTAGTGCTAGCTGCAAAGGGTTGAAATCAATTAATTAACTCATGGAGCGCGCGCGCCGCGCTCTATAATTCATTACTGCATCGTCAAAGAATTAGGTGCTCGCGTGTTTTTGGTCTTAAATTAATCCAGAGACATTGTACTTTAAGAAAATATCACGATTCGAATTTAGTGCTAACTGTATAGTGTTAAAATTAATTAATTTATCCCTGGAGCGCGCGCTCCATTGATTAATTAATTAATTTCAACACTATGCAGCTAGCACTAAATTCGAATCGTGATATTCTTTTAAAGTGCAATGTCTGAGAATTATTTTAATATTATATAATCTTGCGAGCAACTAATTCGTAAAAGATCAGATGACGGAACTTAGTGCTCAGCGCCAACGGCTGGTCTAAGTTAATTATCGTAATTGTTTTACTCTTAGCAATGAACTCAGATTTGGGAAATATATGTTTTCGATCATTTTAGTAACGAATATATTTATGCAGCAAATTTTTTAAGTGTTTGTGTCGACCGCGACGGTACTGTGTTCAATATATAGTGGTATATTTAAATAAATGTTATAATTTATCAATATTTTATCGTTATTTTAGAGCACTTAATTAGCACTTAATTAGCACTTAATTATAGTGTACTTGTCTTGTCTATAGGACCATTTTCTGATATGGGGGGGTCCAGCTTTATGGCAAGCTGGACCCCCCCATTTTTTACGCGATTTCCTGCTAAACGGTTCGAGCACCAAAATTCAGACTAGAGCACTTAATTAGCACCTAAATAGCACTAAATTTTTTACCTAGTAAAAACTTGATTTGCGCTGGTGGGGGGTCCAGCTTAATAGAGGTAAGATAAACTCTTATTATCGCATGCAATTTCACAAATAAATCCGGCGTCTAAAAGTTCCGGCCGATCTCGCTATCTTTTCGCATCTTGCATAAATGTCCAAGTATCCCGGTGGAACCTCGTCCGGGGGGAGGGGACGAGTCACGGTGAAAACGTCGTCGGCTACCTTCGTATCTCGCACCTGCCGCTGACAAGACGCCCAAGTATTCTCTGCGGCGATGGTGCAGACCACCAGCACGGTTTTTGCGCGCCATCGTCCGGTATAGCTATCGGCAGTAACGCAGTAGTTGCCATCAAGATCCTGCCGCAGTAATTCGTCGCCGATCGCCATATACGTATACGTACGCCACGAACGAAAATAACGAGAGTGGGACAAATTATCGAAATAACGAGCGCAAGAAGCGGAGAGAAATGCCGCGAGCTCGGACACGCGCGCGCGATTAATGAAAGCTATACCTATACTGATTTCTTCCTTATTATGTTGCGCACATATACATTAGATTTTTACGGTCGATCGTTATGGTCATAGCCGCGTCTATCGAATTGACGATCTATTTAGTTATGTACGTCACATGTTTCTCCAACAATTATACTATTTACTCAATGATAACGACAAAGACTTTTATAATATTGCACCAGCTGACTTGAAAAGTTGTTAAATTCTATCTTATTATTGCTATTGTCACAGGAATTTGTGTTTTCGAATAACATGACTGTTAAGAATATACAATGTGGAAAAATATCTAAATAATATTGCATTAAATATAGCCCTCTCTAAATATAATTTTTTTTAGTCAATAATATATATTTTCTTGATCATGACAAATAAAAATTGATCTTTGGATATTTATCAGATACTCTTTCATCTCACCATGAAATCAACAACTTAATGTTGCAACAGTATAAGTATTATAGTGCTCGAGGATTTGCTCGAAGAAAAATGCAATTAATATGAGATATTCAAAAGGTGTTAAATGCAAGGGATATGTACGATATGTTCTTATTAAGGACGCCTTTTGTGACTTAGACAGTAAAAAGTATGGTCATATTAAAAGTGAGCATGAAATAAATGCAGGTACATATGTTCTATATGTCCAAGGCGTATTAATTGTTATGGATGCCATTCGTATTTCGACTTGAGTTACGGATACCAATTGCTCGTAATTATACCGAAGCGAGCACTCATCGTTTACACATAATTAAGTCCCGTATATGGTTCGCGGTTTGAATACGACGATTCGCCATGTTATATAAATCTAGGGATTCTTGAAACTTTTTTACGAGCAAATATTTTTGAAGTACGCATACTCCGCATAAGAGAAATCTTCGTAATTATATGTAAACACGAAACGGAAAATTTTATATTGTCGTGAATTTTTATGCTCTCCATCAGAATTTTTATGCTGCCCGTCGTTAAAATTTATAGGTCATTAGACATTTTCACTACTTGCGTTTACAGTTTAATTTATTTAATCTGAAATATAATTTCCGAGTTAAGACAGAATATGCAATAATAGCTCTTTAGGTTCTCAAGGAACTCTAACGGAAATGTACTATCCATTCTGAAAACAAAGTGTCACCCTTTCTCAACGCGTTCCGTCACGCACGGGGACTTATCGAAAACGCACCTGGCAATCGATAATCATACAAAGGTCCTCCATGACTCAAAACGGTTAAAAGGGCCAAGGAAGGAGAGTACCGTACGTTGCCATATGATCAATTCAAGTAATAACTACAATTTCCCTATCTATATATAATATTTTTCAATTCACTTACTTATTCGAAAAAAACGGTTGATATTTAATCGACAAAACAAGTTATGTACCTATATGATATCTAACATCTAATCGCAACAATCTATTATGAATTACTTACTTGTTGTTGAACTTTTTATTAATCAATGCCTATAATAGAATCTTAAATTTCTGATATTGTTAAAATCTATTTTTTCATGATAATTTTTTCATTGAAAGTAAACATATTAGTCCGAATGTTTCACACACTAAAAGAAGTCTGTTAAAGTCCAGCACTTCGAAATGACGCCGAACCTCTTTGACGACCGGATGTAGACTTATTGGATCGAGGAAGTACACACATAAGCGTGAAAAAATTCACAGGGAACTCCTCATGCAGCATCGGAGATATATCGAAAATTACACAAAGGCAGCGACACGCGAACGTCTTCCATCTCACCGAGACGTTCCGAGAGGTTCGGTCTCGCAAACAATACGGGTCCATTGTGGTTCGGAATGTTGGGCCAGGAGGAGGGGAAATTGAGGACTCTTAATTTGCTAATAAAGACACGACACAGGAAGCGTACATCAAAAGGATGCGCCTTATCTTCTCTCAAACGAACGAACGAAATACTTATCAAAGAATAAAAGGAACGGTATGAGAAATGGAGATTGGTGCTGCGATGCCAACCGGTTGTCGCTCGGCTGCGCGCCATTTTCGACTCGTCACCAATCTGGTTCGCCGCTGAATTAGCTTGGCACCCGCTAATTGGTGCGAAGTCTCTTTTCATATGTTCGGAATAACGCTAATTGAGAGACACGAGTTTGCCGTGCGGTCAGTGGTCGCCGAGTTTCTGCGGACGTGACTGCGAAACGTGAAGAAAGTTGGAGCAACCAATCGAAGCGGTTATTTCGTTGGAGCTGCGGTTTGCACGATAATGCTAATTTCCATGGGTCTGACAAAAATGGACGTGTAAAAATATTTATGTGCAAAGTTGTATATAAAGTTCCAAAGAAACATTCTTATATATAAGAATTAAAAATACAAAATAAAAAAACTTTTCCGTTGTAATAAGTAACAGAATACTTTTATAACGTCGCGAATAATTTGTAAGATTATCGAGATCAGCTGCAAAAAGTGGAATTGAAACTGATTCTTATGATATGGTCGCTAACTTCAAATCTTAACGCTTCCATTGTCGTGTTCCGCATTTTACCTCTTATTTGTCTAAATACGCAGCTCGCGTTCAATGTCAGCATCAGAGATGAGGCTCGGACAGCCCGATTTAATGCTAAATGAGACTGCGGGGCGTGATGTTCGTGCAGAAAGCGCATGTAACGTAAAGTTTACACGGCCCGACGCGCCGACGAGCACAGGCCGCGATCAAACGGCGTGACGTGCTCTCGCATCGGCACGATTACACGTATACGATCGTCGTCGATAGGTGGATTCCTCGGCGTGGCTACACGGCATGCGTACGATCATTTCGTCGTTATAGCAAAGAAAGCACAGAGGACGGGGAACGGAGAGAATGAAAACTGAAGGTCCCCTGAGGAGACCCCGTGCAATTCCATTGTAGCCGCTCACTTGCTCGCTCGGCCAAGCCTGACGGAAATGCACGACCGACGGTGATGATTGACGAGTGTCGCGCGCGATCATTATGGGGGGGAACAAAACGGCGCGGAGGAGGACCCGCTTGGATGACCACTCGAACCGGAATTTCTGCAATGACAATCGAGAGCTAATAAACGGCTAAAGAAATGTATGTAAACGGTAAGATCAGCAACAATCTGTATTCACTTGAATAGAATGTTATTTAATTAATATCTCTCTTATTTATTCAATTTTGCTTCCTCATAGAGGAAGCTTTGTTTTCGTTAAAAAAAAATTGTTTTTCTGAATGTGTTCATAATGTTCTAAAACGTCGAAAAATTGCAATTTAAAAAAATGTCTGTATGTATGTATGTATGTGTGTGTGTATGTGCCAAATTTACCGAAATTTCTATAACTCCAGAACTAATCAAGCAAATCTTAACGAATTATATATGAAATAGGGGTAGAATTTTCCGGGGAGTGCTATAGAGTGTATAGTTGTTCGTTACCGATGTTCTGGAAACCGTTTTTTTTAATTCTTTTACCCGTAAGAATTAGAAAAATTAAAAAAATCGGTTTTCACTCTATAGTACTCTCCGGAAAATTCTACCCCTATTTCATATACAATTCGTTAAGATTTGGTTAATTAGTTCTGGAGTTATAAAAATTTAATTCTTTTACTCCAGAACTAATCAACCAAATCTTAACGAATTATATATGAAATAGGGGTAGAAAGAACTGAAAAATATAATAGAATTAATAAAAATTGCTAATAATTAAGGGGTTTTTTTAAAATAAAATTTTGAATTTTTGCAGAATTGTTTGTTTATGCTTTAACTTCCGCAAATTTGGTGATATCGATCTATTTCCAATTTTATTATATTTTTCAGTCTTTTCTACCCCACAATTTCACATATATAATTCTTTAACATTTGGTTGATTAGATTCAGCTTTATATGCGGTTAAAGGTCCATAATTTTGATTGCTTCCTCTATGAGAAAGCCAAAATAAATAAATATAAATAATTATGGCTTAAAATAGAGGAAGCAATGCAGGTTTCTACTTGCTTACTTAAAAAATATGAGGAAGCAATGTATATATAAGTTTCTACTTGCACCCTGTTTTATAACCTTCTTTCTCTTTTTGTAAAAAGAACGATATGTATGCATCATAAAATTACCCAAATATTAACAATAACTTAGGAACATTCTGCCAAATATTATTAATAAAGACAATTATTAAAATATGTATGGGTATTACAAAATTCACGCATTGCAGGAATTACCGGTTTACCTGCACAGGCATTCAGTCTTAATTTCTCAGTAATTCGTTCACATGGCAATGAAAAGAAAGCGATGAAAAAAGATTCGAGGAACTTCTTTACCGCAGGCTCGTAATTTTCTTTAAAATCATACCGCGAAAAACACATGATCAACCGCAATGTCGTCGGTAATTGCGCTGCTTTTGTGAAATAAAAAGGAATGGAAAAACATACGAAAGACTCCACAAATCCTGGGAATTCTATACGAGGACTCGTGCCGTTTGGTGGTAGGGCGTGGGAGACCGTCGACCAGCTGCTGGTCGATGTTGGTTCAAGGACCATTACACAATGGCACTGTACGTGCGAGAGCGCGGGTGGGATTCGAGAAAGTCACGTTTTCGTAGAGAGTACGCTGCTGAGAGTGGCGGCGAAAGATGAGAGAAGGGAGAAAGGGGTGGACGGGGGACAAGGGGAGAGGGTCACGTTTTCCGGGAAATCAAGTCGTGACTTCATTCGCGTCCGCACAAGGGATGCGACTTTATTATCCAGATAGGAAATGAATTCGCCATGAAATTACCCGCCGACCACTTTCTTCTGCGACACAATGTACGATGCATATACGGAGCAACCGTTGCATTCGTATGTGCATACGTACGCTATTTACTTTGCCATCCACGTTCGATTGCGTTCAGTTGATTGTGAGTTGCAATTGCGTTCCGCAGCGACTAAACAATACACTATATTGTGTATTTTCTTTTCAGTATGTTAAAATTTTGAGTTTCAAAAAAATTTAAATCGAAAAACATTTGTGATAAATTGTGCAGCTCTACAAATATGTAGCAAAATGAAGAAATTTTTATCAAAGAGCCGCGGACATATTTTACATACATTAACAACCGCGGATTGAGACGTTCACGATTGCATAATCACCTTATCGGCGGGACTGCTAATTAAGCGGGGGGCTTTGTATCGAAAATGTCGCTCGCAATTTGCAAACGCGCAAACGAGCGTGTCTTCGGTATTTTGATCGTAAATCGTAAATTCATCGTGCCCCGGTTCGATGGCGTATATGCGACGATTTAAGAAAACCGAACTGACTCCCGGCGGCAGGAACTATGCCACTTCCTCTCGTTCTCCAGAGATGGAGGCGCCCAATTAAAGTTAAGCCGGCCAATCAACGTGAAAGCGCGGGACAACGCAAGCGCGAAGCATGCGTTATCATACGGCGAGATCGCGGGCGACCAGTTTGTGGGAGCGAAGGTGGTTGATAAATCGGCACACACCGTCGCGTCAGTAGCTTACACGGATACTCGCACGGTTAGGAAACAAGCAAACGCATTCGTACGTATGTACGTATATGTTCACAGCGTACAGCGTGCGGAGACTTAGCGATGGGACTCGGTAGGAACGGCGTTTCTCACTTACAAGTTGCGAAAGACCACGTTAACGCGCGGATTCTTCCTCGTTATATGCGCCAAGTTGGGGAGAGACTTTGCCGTGACTCGGAAAGAGGACCTGACGTAATTTCCGGCTGATCCTTCCGTCCGCGCCTAGTCGCGACTGCCGGAACCGGAGCGGAATTATTTGCTACATTAAGATTCAGATATAAATCAAAAATGAAGAAAGATATAGGCATCAAAGAGTTTTGAATAGATTCTACTAACGAATAAACTTCACTAACAAATTATAATTAATAACTTTTTTAAATCATAAAGTTATAGAATTAGAAGCAGTCAAGCTAAAATGCAAGAAATAATTAGAATGAAAAGATTAAGATGAAGGTTTCGTTTGAAACGCTCAATGTTAAAAGGATATAAGGCCTAAGGCTCTTTTATTATAATATAAATCACAATTTTTTTGGTGCTGTATACATATTTCTAAATTGCAAATGTTGTTTATAGTATAGTATGGAACGATAAACCTACCTTCACAAATAAAATTCTTAATTTAAAAAAATGAACTTTCAACATCAAGCCATGACACTCAAGTAAATGATTAAATATATCAAAACGATCAATTAACGAAGCGGTAGTCGGTGCATTTAATGGAATGTTAGCTCCGTAAGTGCGGGTTTCGATTGTTCCGTCGCCTAAGCATGTAATATGAGCCAACAAGCCGTGTCTGCTAAGGGGGCCTGGCTTTCAGACACATACAGGCTTCACCGACCGCGTGAAAAATTAATCAAGGCATCGTTCCACGACGCTGATTGTAAAAGGCTTGTTGCAGCTATGCGCTCGTTATCGGGCGTACAGTCATTACAGAAAAAATTAATAGCATATAAATTCAGCAATCGTTCGCGTTGCGACGCGTAAAAATAGACGTTCGCCGCTTTGTGCTTAATTGACGGCGAGACGGCCGGTTGCTTTTGCTATCCGATTTCTCTTACGATCAAAATGTCGGTCGGCCATAACGCGGTGATAATAATTGGAGAGGCTAACGTACGCGCGCACTCGGCCGTCTTTAAATCAGATTCTCGACTTTAATGGGCAATTAAAAAAAAACACATTGAACGATAACAAGAGTCCATCTGAACGATGCACCGAGGTGTTACGAAAGTGCTTAATTGTATCGTTAATCAAGCAAGTTAACGCGTACGATTCCTTATATTTATCCGGTGTTTCTATAAAAGCGAGTTTTTTAAATCATATATTATATCATAAAAAATTTCATGAAAATTGATTATTAAACTGCAATATTTTCGATATTTATTTTATCAACGTAAACGATCATTATTTGTGTAAAAAATATCATATAATTAATTATAATTTGTAGAATATAAGTTATAAGTTATAATTCCATTAAATTCTTCTGGAGAATTAAATTCTCTTTGGAGAAATAAATTATCTACAGTATTTTTATGAATTACACATAATATTAAAGTCCGTCATATCATTCAAAGATTCAATTATGCTACATCTTCTTCTCACTTTGATCAACAAGTTCAGCCGGCAGGGTGAGTGAAAATCGAATTTTGCGAATCGGGCGAAAACGCGTAAGTATGAAACACGGCGAATTTCCCATGACCGTTTCGTGATGATTGGAGAAGAATTATTAGTCAGTCAACGATCAGCCGTGTGCAATGCATTCGCCTCACCATAGCGCGCGCTCACCATTGCCATTTATTATCACACGAGTGAGCGACTATATGTGCGCGTGTTCTTACGCCGATGCGGAGCGAGACGATACCGATGCGATGGTAGTAAGAGCTGGAGCATGATTAATAGATACGATCGCATTGACCTGGTACGCGCGCAGAACGCGCTTATCCTCGACTGCGCTCTTGGGAAAAACCGCCGTCATCAGTATATGAGCGTATATGAACAACGATTCTTGTCCGTGCTCTCGCGCCCGAGGGAATAATCGCTTTAAACCGATACGAATCCGAATTACGTTAAACCGCTTCCACGTGCGTTACTACAGGCTACGCCGGGAAAACAACGCTGGGTGGTCTTCTCACCGCGCGTGGACCAACTCACATCGTCCCGATCTCGCTTCTTTTCGGATCGCTGTCTCAGTTCTCGCGCTCCGCTCCTTCGTCGGACCACATCGAACGTTTCGCGATGAAGAATCTCTCGTGTCGCGTGTGCAAAAACGTCAGTTGGCGTGGGAGCACACATCGAAACAACGACGCAAAGAATTCAGAAATAAGACAGGAATGAATGTAATGACTTTCGCATCATCGTTGAGAACACAAGAAATGATCGTTCGCATTTCTCTTGAAAAGCGAAATAGCATAAAAAATGCAAAAATAATTTAGGTTTTTATATTGCTAACTTAAAATTTCATTGCTAGACGATTTAAAAATAAAATATAATATAATTGGGAATTAATTAGGTACATAATTGAGAAAAAAGTATTAATTATATCTATGTTAAAATTTTAGTATCAATGTTTTGAAGCATCTCTCTCTCTCTAACATAATCATCCAACGATAGCTCTTAATAATCGAATTATAACAATACCAGGAATAAAGTACAAGAAATATCAGAATCCATCTATCAACGAAATAATAATAAGCAACGCGTGGAATTTGCGTCGATCAATCGAGATAGCGGATTCCGATACCGGCTTCGATACCGGCGCGGACGTCTAATCGACGCTCTAAGATCGCGGTTTCTGCTGCTTGTCTACAAAATCTCGCGGAAGTGTGCGAATCGAGCTCCTCTCGGAATCTGCATAGCGCTCACGCGAGCAGGGATAGATCCTGGCGCGATCCTCTATAAGGACTCATCGCCGTCCCGCGCGTTGACTGACGGCACAATCCTCGATCCTTCCGCGATACCCCGGGACTCCCCTCTCGAATCTTTCCGGGACAACGTAACTGGCAGCAAGAAACGGACGGAAGAACGGATGGACGGACGGGACGGACGGACATGTGCGGTAGCGAGGGTCCTTAATTATGCGGTTTTACGCTAGAGGCATCTACGCCAGCAAGAAGCGCGGGGACGAATGCAAATACCCGGGTTGGTTCTCGATAGGACGGCGACGCGGAGATCTTACCCTTTTAGTTAGCAGATGCCGCGAGATACCCGACCATTTCCTATCCTATCTCCTTCGACGGAAAAGAATGGCCAGATACGAAGGAAAAATGCGAAGACTGCTGGATTCTCGGCTGGATTAGAAGACACGTAAGGTTTGCGTCCAAAGATCTTTAATCTCGACAGAGGAAGGAAAAACCTTGAACTATCTACAACCTTAACTTTTTACTATATACTATATAATGTCTTTTCTATCTAATATATCTTTCTTATAAGTCCCTTACATTCTTTAAACAATAAATTGGCGGATATATTTATAGGATATGCGTAGTTTTTGGTTCATCTACAATTTTATAAAGGATATTTTTCCTAAATGTAAATAATAATCGACTTATTCCTAGTTTACATGCGCAACAAACCGAATCCTCTAACTTCAGGATTTGACACTGTCAATATTATATAAATTTTTTAATTTTTAATATTAAAAATTTTTGATCGACATTAAAAGATTACTTCTGTTACTCAATAACTTTTCTTAGCTCGTGATAGTGTCGCTTGATTTCAAATTACGTAACACGTTTCAATTGTGAGCCACACATAATACTAAAATGATACCAAACTGATGCAGCAACGGACAACAGCTGACGCAGCCACACGCTCTGTACTTGGATGAAAGATTAGCAAAATACCGCGCGCGCGCGCGCGCGAATCAATGGAAACGAAAGCAGGAGCAGCTATGCATACACACATCGCCGTGCACGCATTTCGCGTGCGCGCGCGTGTGTGTGCACGGCCGGTTGCACACGTGTGCAGAACCCGGATTAGCTCGTGTGCCAGCCTGAACCGATGAAAGGGAACGAGAAACCGGTTGCAGGTCGATCGCACGACGACGGTTTCTAAGTCGCACGAAGGTTTCGAATGTCCCGGGAGTGGTATCTCGAGCCGATTTCCTGCAGTTACTTCTCGCATGTTGTATCACCGGTCTATAGATAGCTCGTCATCATGCGCAAAAAGGGAAATACGTCGAGCATATTAGAGTTTTTAATTGAACTCACGCTTATCGGTCTGAGATGTGAAATCGACCACTAAATCAACGCGCCACGAGTTATGCTAAACATGTCGACTTTAATTCATCGAGTTTTCAATTAACGCACGCGAAGCTGAAATGCAAATCAAATCTCTATTACGAAACCGGAAAATTCGTTTTTAATTATAGACTGGCGCCTGCAACGTAATTCTTGAAAGGGGAATGACTTCAAAATTTATTACGACACATGTATAATAGAATGTATATTCGCAACATGATAGTAATGCGTTTATTTGCAGAATGATATACTTATATAAGCAACATTTTAGGCGGACAGATATTTATTGCAGGAAACTCTCTAAGATTTATTTACGTCACTTTCAACGCATTATCATTCGCGTAAGTAAACGATACTCCAGGATAGAATGTTTAAAAGTCATATCGCGACTTTCGCAAACAGCGCGATCCAAATCCCGGCATTTCAATGCGCGCAGATTCCGCGGATCCAATACTTCCCGAGTCGGCGGCATTCCGCGAGCACGACGGTGTTTTAATATTCGCGAAATGTAACCCCTCTGCGCCACGTCTGGTCTCGCGTGGCGGCGAATGCGGCGTGTCTCGTGTGAAAGCACGTTAAGCCCGGGCGGATCAGTTTCTAAGGAGAGAGAGAAGAGAAAGCCTGAGAACATAAGAGCGGCGAACGTCTGGAGTGCGCCGCCGCCGTCGCCGTCGCCACAGCCGTGCCGCATCCAGGGTATCGCGAGATATATAGCGAACGCGAGGACGAGATCTTCGTCCGATTCCTTAGAAAGACCATCAAGACGGTCGAATTGCGGAATATTCTCGCGTTCGCGCGATACCCGTCGTAGACTTTGTTATCTAACTTCTAGGACCATGCAAGCCACGCCAGTAAAGCGCAGAATTGAAATAAAAAAACAATTAAATATACTATAAAATTAAAAAAGTTAACGACTACACATTGTATGAGAATTAAAAGATTATCCATGGAAATTGTTGAAGTGATATCACACATTCACGTTTCAAGTCCTTAATTTAAAATAGATATATCTACATATATGAAGTGTTTGTAGCTAAAATAAATAAAGCCCAAGTTTTTAATTCACATCAAATATTATAAATTTTAACCGCATAAACATTAAAAATTATAATCCTATTTAAAAAGTCATTAAAATAAAAATATATATATAGACGCACGATTTTAAGTTCCTTGATCTTGATATTAATCCTTTTTAAATCCCTTAATATTAATAACTATAAATTCTCATCTTTTATATACTTTATCGTCAATTGTACATATATATTATACAATATCTTTTATGGAACAAAGTCAAAAACAACGTCATATTACGTACAGTTCTCAAATTATAAGCAAAATATACTCTTGTTTTATGAATGTATAAGGAATAGGGGGGGGGGATAAAATAGTACAATAAATTTAAGAAAAGGAATTAAAAGACATAAGTTATATACGACGGAAAAATAAAACAAACGAATGATTCTATTGGAAAAATCTATCGACAAAATTCAAAATACTGCATTATGATTTGATTACAAAACAATGCAGAACAATGATAACGTCAGTGGACCTTAATTATTCTCCCCTGTCTTTTCTGTTGGATTTTATCGACTTTCCTTACTCACCATTTTACAACGATATACGCGGCAATACCCGTTGCATCGATTAAGTATTACGTCACGTTAATTTATGTCCTGGCGAAAAGTCAAGCTAGAAATTTAACGAAGATAAACAATTATCCTCTATTAATTCTCCGTTCAGGCATAGAAAATTATCCCCTGTAAGTTCCAACAAAAATGCGATTCATTCAACTTTTTGAAGATGTACATTAATTGCGTTCGGGAAATTACTTTGTTTATTTATTTGTATGTTACTTTCTTTAAACGCGATCATAGATGATTAAAAGTCACAAACATTCGTTAAATCATCTCTACATATTCATAAAGTATTTAAAGATGATCACTCCAAATCTAATAATTCGTTTTTATATATACGATTTTTTGTAATCAATCCTGACGTTTCGTATCAATCAATCTCATATTGGTTAACGTTATTAAACCTTTCAAATTCCTTTATTTGGACAACAAAAGGTCACGTTCTCACAAGTGTCATTTCCGTTTCTGCCAAATCATTGCAATATTCTGCGATATACCGCGCACGGTAAAGCGTTTGATTTCGGATGTAAGAAACGCGAAATTCTCACGACTTATCTCGGCCATTTAACAACGCGTTGACGATTTTGCCGTTATCTATTTAACCGGTTTTCTTTTTTCGCGAAATACGCACTGTGTTTTTACCTAATTTCTAGAACGGACGTGTTATTATATAGCGCCTAGAAATTGCAATGCCAGTAAATACACGCCGTTATCGGTATGAATCGTGTGTTTCGTTAACCCATAATTAACCGAATTTGTAATGAACATGTACTTCCAAATTATCTAATAGCTTCTGGGAAACTAAGTCTCAATTAATGGAAAGAAATAACAAGATTATTATTTTAATGCAATCACTAGCAACGGCACCTCATTTTGAATCACTGTTTTAGTAAAAAAATTGATTCTCAATAGTGAATATATTAATATCTACTTCTCCACGAATAATAATTTCGCGACTATGACTCTCTATTTTCTGTCCATAGATATATATGTTCATAGATAAATACAAATATAAATATTAAGCAATTTATAAGAACTGTCACAAACTATTTATTGCACAATTTATTGTACAACAATTATAATAATAAAAAACGATCGAGTCATACAATAAATAATTTCCTCGGGTTTTTTATACAATTTTTCGACAACCCCAGGTCACAAACGTGCTCATCGAATACGCTTCAATCGCAAGAGGGTCAAAACAGGATACGGTTCCCGCGGAAGGGGGCAGCGCGGCCCCCGTTCCGTGCGCAAAATATCGAGAGGGAGCAGCGCGCGGCGAAATGTCGAGTTGGAGCGTGTGTTAACGCACGCAGAAGAAGGGATGGCTCGCTTCCTGGAAAGCTGGGGCTGGGCACCTGTCCCTCAGGGACTGCCAACTCGAGCTCGAGGCACGCGGGCCCCCCCGTAACTTGACGCCGCCGGGGCGAATGAGCACCGCTGCATTGTTAAACACACCATCACGTGCGTCCGTTTGGAGCGTCCGTCGCTCCGACTCCGAAACGGCCTGCACGGGCTGCACGCTCGCCTTCGCTGTCAGTTTGACAGCGTCGACCTATCGGCCTGTCCGACACGAGAGAAAGATCGGCGAGGCGTGGTTCTTTCGCGCGTTCCGAAACGCGCTCTCGATCCGACAAGTAAACAAAGATTTAAGAAAAAAAAAATTGCATCGAAACGTTCGGCGGCGAGCGGCGAGTCTCGAGGAATGGCGATCGTTCGCGTCGAGGATCTTCGTGGAACACTCACGGGGTTCGCGAAATGAGCCCGATCGCACGCGATCGGCAGCGGCGGCGGTCGATATTTTCAAGACAGATAGTAAGCGAACCAAGACGAGCACGGTGTAATGTCGGACGTCGAGGGAAACGAAACGGCTAGGCGATCCCTCGACCGCGTCGCGTCGTCGGGACAGAGACGTCGCCCCCAGTCGCCCCGTATAAACAACAATCGCCGACGTTTCGTGCGAGAGTCGAGACGCGACGACACCGACGTCGACGTCGACGAGGCGTCCAGCGCGCCGGCGCGGCGCCGCGGCGCTCGGCGTCGCTTCGCGATCCTGTTGCCTAGCAGCGGCGCCTCCGCGACATGTGGCGCGGCTCCGGCCAGCTCCGTCCGCGGGGCGCACGAATAAATCACACAAAAGTTTTCGTATACTCACCGGATACCGCGGGCACGCAGGTGAACGCCAGCAACGCGAGCAACAACGGTCCGACCGTGAGCGCGTAATCCAATCTCGGCCGTGGCAGCGACATGGCGCCGTGAATTATTATATACAATTTGTTGTTGTTGTTATCCACACACGTCGGGTAGACACACACTCATCGGAAGGGAGCACGGGCGCGCACACACTCGGGAGGAAACGAACGGAGACCAACGGACGCGAACGAGAGAACGGACGGACGGACACTCACCGGCGCGGCGCGGCGCGGCGCGGCGCGACGCACACTTGTGTCCGATATTGGTGTATCACCGCGCGCCGTCACTCGACCGGGCGCATCGTCCGCGACGCGCGTCACCAGCCGATACGTCGTCACCAACCGGGTCCCAGTGTGCACGGCGTGCTCGCGCGGCTACGGGGAAAAAAAGCATACGGCACGACGTAAACGAACACGACCGCGTCCGAAACACTTCTGGGATCCCTATTGTTCGCTTAACGCGCTGAAAGTAGTTCCGCGGTGCGCGCGCACCTGCCGCCGCTCGCCGGGTATCGCTGCGCCGCCGCAGGATGGCCGACCGCGGCGGCCAATCAGCGCGCCGCTACAACGGCACGCCGACCGCGGCACGCCACTGCTCGGTCGCTATTCTCTACTCGTCCCCTCGCGCGACGTCAAGTTGTTCGAAAAATGTTCAAGAGGGATGATTCGAACTCGCCAAACGGCTCGCGCGAAAACTTTTATGTATTCTATGCGGATGGGAAATCTACATCTCAAAATGCGAAAGAAAAAAACTTGTATGTATCTGACGACAATATTTTACTGAAAATGTAATGAAATGTATTTAAAATTCTGTCTTGATTTATCTTAATTCATTATTATTCCACCAATATTTCAGAAGAAATTCAGTTTTTAGTTAAATTAAGTAAATTTTATATTAAATTTTATATTGTATAATTTAACTTTCCTTATAGTTTAGAGTATTATATTACATTTCATAAAAAAAATTTAATTTATTTTGAAATATATAATTTTTCAGTAACTTTTATTTTATTTTTCATCTATTTCATAGTACTTTCAATAAGATATTTCTATCAGGTACTTATTTATATACTAATGTAACATTAATAGATATTACGTTACATAAAATTACATTGTTTTAATTGATTAACTTTGCTTTAATTAATAAAAACAATACATTAATAATATTGATATATCATCATCATAATCAATTTATATAATTACTATAAATGCATAACGTAATTATTGGAGTTAAAAGTTGACCTATTGTAAGCAATTTATATTGTATGTCTCCATCGAAAAATGGCTGATCGCTAAACCGGAATAATTAATGTGGCGCTTTTTATTCACGGTTCTTTAACGACGGATCCCATTATATCTTATGTGAAAGATGTCTTTAATTAACACCTGATATTTCTTTTTTCTATGACGTTACCTTAATTGCGTACGAACAGTCAGCCTTAATTAGTCCGTGGGCATAAAAACTGTTGTAAGTTTTTGTAATTAGTTATGTTTCTCATACAAGAATATTGAAAAAATAAGAATATAATTACAAGAGAGCACAACAATTTCTATATTTTTCTTAATTTTCTGTTTTTAATAATATTTTTTTCTGTAATAATTATCCAGAAATTTGTTGCTAAGAAAATCTATGTAGTTTATTGTAATTATACGTTCAAAATTATAATTGCAATCTATTGAAATTAACACGTTGTAAATTAACACAAGCAAATAATAATGAAAAATATAAAGAAATAATGAGAAATATAAGCAAATAATAATAAAATAACTACTGTGTCTGAAAATATTCTACAAAATAGCCAAAAAATTAAAGCTATCAAAATATTTGTATTTCTATTATGGAATAATTCTCTCACGCGTTGACTGCTACTGCAGTGATAAAACGAACGTAGCACTATGAAACTGTACCATATTGTTGAAATCATTGTTTCAAATTTCTGTCTCTTATACGTATCGAATACTGTCTTGCAAGAAGCAATCGGTTACGATGCCTCGGGCGCCGATATGCAACAAGTCGCGGTCGACGCACCGAGAGGAAAGCATATAGCGCGCCTGATCATTAATTAACGCTCGGCCGCGCTTGATTGCGTGTAACACAAAATTCATCGCGGCTACAGCTTTAACCGCCGGGCGCCTTAACGAATACAAATGCGGAATTATAATTCGGTGAACCCGGTCTTAAGATCGTACTCCACGCCGGAGAAGCGAGGGAGGCAGGAGGCAGGCGGGAGGCCTTTATGAATAATCTCCTCTACCCCTTTGTGCTCGCAGCACGCGAGATGCGCGCACGAAGCTGCAAACACACGCTTCCCATTGGCCTTATTAATGATGGCCATTAACCTTATCATCGAACTGCAAACATCTGCGCCTGGCGACGACGACGTAGCGCGGCCACGGTACAATTGTCCCGCGGAGCGCAACGGCGGTTAGCGTCCAATTGGTGAGATTCGTCACCGAAAACAAAGCAGATGGAAGAAGAGAAACGGAGATAGCTGCATAATTAATAACGTGCCATCACAAATAACTTCGTAAAAATTTCCTCATTGAAATAATACAATGTGAATTATAGTAGAATGTTACTTCCTACATTTTTTCTTGTATGCGAGTTTATCGAATAAATTTTAAATAATCTTTGCTATAATCAATTTATAGCGATTATATGATATTTCATGATGTAAGAGTAAATGTCTTTCAGCCAAGTGAATGGTTGTTAAATCAATGTAGGTATTTGTTACAAGGTAAAGTCAAATAAAAACCGCAAAAGTGATTTAGAGTATTTTAAAAGAAATAAAATTATATTTTAAAGAAAATAAAATTACATATTAATCGATTAATATTTCTTTTGAGTTTAATTTAACGTATCTGTGCCACCGGGAACCCAACGATTGGATGACATAAAGAAAAAAATTCTTTCTGCCGATTGTCACGCCACTCGTGCGTCGTCTCATGAACTGGAGGTCCAGGGGTCAAATTATGACCAGCAGAAGCTATTGTGATCTCCTGCAAAACCATCAGAAGCCAGCCATAAAAAAAAAAGCGCCGTGATCTCATGTATAGAAAGACGTTTACTTCCAAGACAATGCTAAACCTCACACTGTAGATGCTACCAGAATTATATGAATTTCGAAATTATATGAATTTATTATATGAATTTCGAAATCCTATACATTTACTTTATTCGCCAGATTTTTCATCAAGCAATTACCATTTCTTTGGGCCACTTAAAGACATGGTCGTCACTTCCATGGCAGTTTGACCAGGACATTTATAATGCGGTGCAAGAGTGGCAGTCGGCAAAAAGAATTTTTTTGTAAAATCCAATCACTGGTTTTCCGCTGACGCAAATTTATTGAACAAATGGGGATTATATCGAATAGTTCACATGTAGTTCTTTATTTTTTTAAACATATAACTGCTTCACATTACCCTTATGCGGATTCTGTTTGATATTATCTTGTACATTAAACTTCTACTTATATGAGCATGATAATTTTGAGACAAACAAAAATTTTGAATAAATTGCGTATGCATGTAAGATATACAAAATTATATAAGCATATATAAAAGTTACAATAAATACATATAATACGAATAACTTTTATTTAGATAAATATAATAATAATATAATAATAATATTTAATAAATATAATAACTAAACTTCTTATTTAAAATTATGAGTTATATAGACAATCTAATTCCATAACAAGTTCGTTGTGTGCATGTTCCGACATTCCATAACAAATTCCTTGATAATTTTATCCTTTTATTCCTTTATTCTGTTCAAATTATATGCTTCACATAACGTCAGTTCGCGATATATTCAATGTCGGAGAATCGGATTCAAGTCGTCCAGACGACGAACAGCATTATTAAGTCGATACGGTGTTCCACGTGGCCACCCTTTCTCAATCGCGAAAACATGTCCGAACATCAGACTCTATCCGCCGCCGAGAACAAGCTGAACGAGCTCAATAAAAAGATCGTCTTGATCAAGAAGAAAATCCAGTTGTCAGGTAACGGCTCAAATTGCACAAAACATCCTTCGCTAATTTATACCGTTCCTGACAACCCTCCACGAATCAATGCTACTTTACGACAAAGTTGCAGTCAGATCTTGCGCTTATACAGGGTGTGCTACTTCTAGCTGTAGCTTTACTTTATAGTCACTTTATAGTGACAGAAATACTAAATGCTTGAAGTTAATTTTCCTTATTTTTTCAATTATCAAAAGATTTCGAGGCACCTAAGATTTCGATTTAATTAGAGATTAAAAATAGCAAGCTTCTATAGAATTAAATTTCAAAAACGAAGACAAAGACATCTTTAGTTAATTCAACTTGAATAGAAATTTGCTGTTTTGTTGAAGAAATTTATATAAAGTTAAAAATTGAAAAACTACAAGTATGAATTTTGACTTTAAGATCATGAAAAAATGTGCAGTCCGTATATAGTGCAATGTAATGCAGTATAAATAAAACATCATGTATTTCAATATTCAGATATTTGTTACACCACAGAGCAAGGCGTGCCAAAAAAAAGACATCTCACTGACATTTCAGGATCGTGATCGTATTATACAATGATAAATATGAACAAGTTGAACTGGAATAACCAGTATCCGAGATGACACGGCATCACGCGTATATAAAAATAGCGACACAGAAGTAGAATAAAAAAGGGGAGCAGGAGATTTTCAGACAACAAGATACAATCGATTAGATTGCGTGTTACTTATAGGACAACGCGAGAGGATTGCATTTCCATTGCGTAATTATTGGTCAAGAAAGTCTATCGTGCCGTTAAACGGAGTAGAAAGACTTGCAAGAAAATGCAGTTAATATAAAATTCCAATTTCACGTAACATATAAATGCAGAATATCAATGTAGAAGATTTGTTACCTGCAAAAAGAGATATAATATTTTAACAACAAAATACTTATATTAATTATGACTAAAAAAAATTAAATACTTATTTATTGATTATCGATATTACATGTGTGTGACTTTTTGTATTTTTTTACATTATATTTTTTTTATGCTATTTATTACATTAAAAATTAAATTAATAATATTTAACTAAAACTGTCTTCTTTCGAATAAATCTATAAAATCTAAATTTTAAGTCAATATATATATATATATATATATATATATATATATATATATAGGTCCGGAAGTATGTTCCGGGACTTTTATTTTTTACATCGATATATTCCGGGACATTTGGCAGTTTCCAGGACTGTCCTGGAAAAAATTCATGTCTTACGGCAATTTTCGAGACAGTTTTTTGAATCTGATTACATTATATGCGTTATATTCCAGGACTGTACATTTCAAAAAACGTAAACAGTCCCGGAACATACCTCTGGACCTACATATATATATATATATATATACGTATATATCATATATATATATATATATATATAATAGGGTAATAATAATAAGATATTTTTTATTTTTTTTAAATTTCATTATTCTTTTATTACTCAATCTAATTTTGTATAGTGTACATTTTATTTTTGTTTTATCTTATTATTATATTTATTATACCTATTTATATTATTTTATAAACTACAGTTGTTTTACAATTTCAGTTTGATGGAATTATTCTTACAAATAAATAAATTAATTAATTAATAATAATTAATTATTAATATACTAATAAATTAATAATTAATTCGTAGTTTTCTAAGCGAATAACACACCGAGCAACAAACTTTCCGATTAAATGAGAGTTGTTGTGAATGAATTTCATTGCGTAAGCTTCTTGCAGAGTGTTTACGTTCGCATTAATGAGCCGACGTTAGATATATCCGACATAAATAATAAGCAGGTTCGATAGTGACGAGCATTGAATAGATTGGCTTTTAAAGATCTCTCGTGCCATTACAGAGAATCGAGACAGCTGAATAGATTTATCTATCGTTGTATACTCGATTCTCTGAACCCAGTCAGTCACTACTGTTATATAGTCGCCGTTTCATCTACCATACTTACGCACGTGGCTCACCGTGTAGAGCTCTAGACAGTAATAGCCGACGGCCAAGTTTCACGATTCCTCGTAAGTCGAGACACGTTCGCATTTCCCGTGACAGAGACCGAATTAACGTATCACCCGAGCTCGTTCGCTCGTGCGGCTTGACTTTTTCCATTTCCTTTTTCCTTAAAGTCATCTAGGAAAGAGATAGCAGCTTGTCATTAACGTACTACCCATGGTATAAATATATGTTTACACCATGGTACTACCCTACGATCGGGTAATTGTTTTTGCAGAAAATTGCGATGTTCACTTAGAGCTCGTTGCATTGCGAGGGTACGTTTGTATGTACCCAACATGGATAGACATACAAAACAGTGTATAGGTACCCTCAACAACTGGTTCACTGATTGATTCATGATCAAGCACTATAGTGCAATTACGATTTACATGCCTTTACAATTAGTCCTGAACAGAAACTTTTCAACACAACTAATCTTGTGCTTTAATTAATTATTGTTTATTTTGTAATGCAACTTTCACGAGTAACGATTTATTAAAAAATGATAATAATTAATAATGATTGAAGCAAAAAATGTAACTATAAGAAAAATGTATATTTTATAAATTTGTTTATTAAATTAATTAAACGCTGTTAAATACATTTGTTTTTGTAATCTTTTAGGCATACAATATTTTTTAAGGAATATAAAATACAATACGCTATTTTTTTTCAGAGGGTCAAAGAAAGGCCAATTTTGAGGAATACGATGCAAAGAAACGTGAAAACGCTCAAAAAATTTCTGATCTCAAGAAGAAAGTTAAAGAACTTTACGTCAAATATGCGAGAGCAAAAAATGTAACGTGGGTTGTCAAAAGAAGAATGACCGAGAGAAAGACAGATCAAATGAAGGGAAAAAATGATCAATGTCCATCTAGAGTAATGTTGGACTTTAATGATTCTTCTTCACAAGCGCGTATAGACTATGCATTTTTCAGTACACCTTTCGACCTTATTTCCAATGAATTGTGACTGATCTTGATCAAAACGGATAAGAATTATGACAGTTTTTTGAAAATTCCACAAGATAGATCAGATCAATTTCGATAAAAGTTTGATCGTTTTTCTCTTATACCATTTAATTAGTTTTACCCTTCAATTAGCTTTTACGAACTAATGTTAAATCTTTTAGAATGAAGAAGCGATGGACCGCGCGGCTCTGCTCAGCCGCGACTCTATAGCTTGCGTAAACAAATGCAATTTGGAAGAAATTATAAACACGGCAAGTGAGAACAACGTGCGTCTAAGAAAGAAGCTGGATTTAATTAAATATGAAAAAGAGAAGGTGAGAGTAACTACATATGTATGTCTCAAGGTATGACAGACGACGATGTGTGAAATGTCTTAACATCTGCATCCTATTAGCATGAACGTACCTTGAACATTTTGCAAACAGAAAGTAAAGAACTGGCGCATAGGCGTGGTCATTGCGTGTTCAAAAAGAAGACGGAAAATCCTATGAAGAAGGTAATTTAATCTAAAATTCGCGATATGCCTCGTAAGTGAATGATACACTTTTACAAATGCATTCTTGGGTTTGCGCAGAAGATCGAGACTTTGGAAGTACAGCTGGAGCATATCCGAATGATGCAAATTAAGGCAAATATCGCGCGCATGAAATACCGTTCTGTTTGCTCCGAGTTAAAAGAGAAATCAGTCTTTTACGCTTCTTCCTTGAAAGATTTGGAAGACGGCATAAAGCAACAGGAAAACGAGATCAAGCGCTTACAGGCAAGGGCACGAAGAGAGTAAAAGCTATAATAATGACGCGAAAAGAATAATAGAAAAGCTTTTAATGCCACTGTTGCAGGAAGTGAAGGAAGAAGCTATAGAACTGAAAGACAGCACACAAGAGACACTGGTGAAAGAGGAAATCGAAGAGACAAATTCCAGCAAAAAACGCGACTCTGTCATCAAGGAGTATAGGTCAGGTATATTAAGTTAATAGGATATATAGCTTCTTGCTATCTAGCCCTTCGTAACTTTTTAATAGCTGGAGTAAAAAAATTACTTTTAAAAGGGAAAAATAGCAAATAATTAGCAAATTAATTCCATATAAAATTTTTTATGTTCTGATAATTTGGCTTTCGTTAGATAGTTTAATATATACCTGTATAGGTCCACGAATGATAGCTTAATATTTCAAGAATTATCTTTCTATTGCGGACCCTATTGCAACCGCAACTTCTTCTAATCACAGTTCTGTTAACAATAGACTTACCAGTTAACAATAAATAATAACCAAATTTTTTCCTGATAACACATCGCAAGTATAATTTGATATTTGACATTTTTGCGTAATCAGGCAGCGCGTGTCGGACCGAAAGATGGAATTGGAGCGGTTGGAGCGCATGATATTCCAAACCCGTCCGCGTGATGATTTCGAAACACGTGGGAAAAGTCGCGTACAGATACAAGAGGACATGATCAAGGACGAGCTGGCGCGTCTGGAGGAAGCGTTCGCCAAGTTGCGGAGCGCCACCGGAGTGTCCAGGTCCGAGGAAGTTTTGAACCGGTTTCTGGGTCAACAGGCGACCAAAGAGAGTCTGCAGAAAATGCGAACGGCCACGGAACAGGAGAAGATGGAGTTGGAAAAGAAGAGACAGGAGCTCAACGTCGAGATAGAGACAAGAAAATTTTCAGAAACGAAGAGTGCCGAACAGTTAGTTTTCAAGAGAGCAATAATAATTGATAGCGAGTTCATTAAACATCTGTTAAATAAATTTATTAATTTAATTTAATCTATTAACATAAAGAGAAATCATTCCAGACCTACTTCAATTTACAAAATATAAATTGAAAAGCTTACTTTTTCTCAGAAATTCACATTTGCATGGAAAAATCCGCTTTTAAATAGGTTCTATAATCTATATGTTATAACGACTATAAAACTGATTACTTAAATTATAGATTTGATCCCATCACATTCTAAATATTTCAGAAACGCAGAAGTAACGGCAAAATTCAACTCGCAAATCGATGAACAGCGATCTCGTAAGGAGAGAGCTGAGAGTGCAAGTCGACGAATCCGCGAGCTCTTAAATGAAGTAACTGGTATACTGTACAAACTATGTGAGAAGTTCCAGGTGAGAGTTATTAATTATAAGTCCGTTGACGACAGAGTCCAGATGGATTGACAACCCAAGACAGATCCCGTGTTTAGAAAGGCCCCACGCTCACCGATTTACATATCAGAAAAAAACTGGACATAATTTCTCCAAATAAGTCACTTCAAAGTATTTAAGATAGCATTTCTGGTAATATTTTATTTTTTATAATATGCGTGATTTGAAAAGTGTTTAGTTAGGATAAGAAATGATACTGTTTCCCCCCTAACGATTACACAAGACCTCACAATTCTTTAGGCGATTCTGATATAATTTTGTAAGTTCTAAAACTATTGGTGCTAGGAGAATGAAGATAAACAAAAATGAGTTCAGATTTGAAAATCGATTGAAATAATTAGCGCGATAATTAGCAAGATAAAAATAATGACAAAGAAGTATTGACCGAATGGTCAATTCTCAAAGTAGAGAAGGATCTTAATTAACGCTTTTTTTTGCGCGTTAAGCACGCAACGTGTCCCTACGAATTATCACGTACGAACGAACATATTCGGTGGATATATAAAGTTTCGTAATGTCGAAATGGAAGTGCCGTGTATGCGCCTAATTAAATTAGTAAAACCGTCTTTAGTGGTGTCTGACTGGTGTGCCTTTAGTGGTGAACATCTTCGACTATTTATTGTTCCTGGAAGCTTCGACACCCTTAGCATTACCCATCTCGTATCGCCGATGGATTTTCTTGAATAACCCGCGTTCCGTAATTCTCACCTCAAGTAGCATCACCAGCCCCGCACATTAACACCTCGATATTCGATCGAAAATAAACATTTCAGTAACCCAAAAAGAACCGCGTGAAAAATCAGTATATTGATTCTATCGGAAATGTACGTGGAACCTAGTACTTGTTAATTTCTGATACAAATTGTTAGGTCAATCTTTTGGACATACCTGCGCTAAAGCTGCCTTTGATAAAAGTCCTTACGGGGTGAAAACTCAATTTTCTATTCAGAAATTTATATGGAAACCGAATCCATTCCGAAAAGTTCCATATAATACGTGTCCTGAACAGTTTCTTTTTATTCGCAAAGTTTGTTACATGATTTATAACAAGACTAACTTAAAAAAATAAATTTTTATGTCTTTAATCATTTTCTAGAAGATGTCTTATGAGTTCACATATTTTTTAAATGCATGCTTAAAGATTTTTTCTCTCTTTCCTTTCTTAATGCTATGTATCTCGACATTTACAAACACACCATTTATAGGATGTTACAGATACTCCTCTGCTTGAGGATATTAAAATGGATGATAACTTAGCAATTATCGAATTGCTAACCAATAAAGTCAAACATGGCATGGATGTTTTAAGCGCTTCCGAAAAATATATTGAAACGATGGACGAAGCCTTGTTAGACAAGGTTAGTTTCAATTACCTCAAAAAAAAAATTTTTTGAAAAATGCCACAGCCATAAAATTTCATTTTTATTCTAAAAATTTATTTTTATTATAATTATACTTTAGTTTAAAAATAGTAAGATAATAGTAACTAAAAGATATTTCTATGTATACAACGAAAATAATAGTTTGTAAAATATTATATGTTTATAAATATCTGACATCTACATGTTTTCTGTTCTTAATAATAGCAATAATCATTTATTACATGTTTTTATATTATAATACATTTTTATTATTATGTTAACAATTTATTTATTATAGGACACTCATTTATTTTTATAAACAACATATATCGCTCAGACTGCATAAAAGATGTTTTTTATACATGCGTGCTGTCTGGGGAGTTACTTATACAAAAGATTTTACATTTTTTCAAAAGCTGCTACCGTTTCTAATTTATTTTACTTCTAACATTTCGCTATTGTTATATTGTCTGCGGGCGGTTTCTCGAACTTGCAAATCCTATGTGATTTATATGTGAGCGGAAATTCTCAAGGGATCCCTAAACTGACACGATCGGCCATAAATATCTCCTTTCAGGTAGAAACAATGTCGATCGCTACAACTTCGGTAGAAGGCAAAACAATGCGTGTAAACAGCGGTGGGCCATTGTTTCCAAGGTTTCCATCTTGTGTGACTCCGGCTGCTCCCCTCTCGGAGGACGAGGACGAAGTCCCATCTCGAAATGTATTGAAAAGACAGGCGCAGTTGCTCGTCGATACCAAGAGCCGTCGTAAAGGATTTGCTTTCAGGAGATAAATTGTTTGAACATAAAAATCTTAAAGCCTTTACAAATAAAACCTTACTTTTTTATCTTTACTTTCATCCATTGTTTGAAAAACGTCAAATAATAAATTGTTATATGCCATATAGTATATAATAAAGAAAATGTATACTTTTGATAGTTGTTCTTTGAAATTACAATACAAAAAAAATTTTTTTAAACTATCCTAGTACATTTTTATTTTCTTTCATATCTCACAATATATAATATAATATAATAATAATATAATATAAAAAATACTTTTGAACGTATATTTACAATACCTGAATTTTCTTCATTTTGTATCTTTATTTTTCCTTCTATCTCACAATCAGTTTGCAAAGTATAAAAAGGGCAGCTAAAAATTTATAATCCATACGCGCTACGCAAAACATTAGGGGAACGCTTTAAAACTTGCAAATTTTGTTGATTTTTAAGAGATCATATCTCAGGTTGAAAAGATCGTAGGATAATTTTTCTTGGCGTGTTTTAAAGGATAAAACCCTACTTTAAAGAAGGTAAGATGAGATGATATTGTGCGCCACATCGAATTGTCTTTTCTGTGAGAACCAAAATCAAGTCTTGGAAAAATCCTGGGAATGTCACGACTTTGTAGTCTTCCACGGAAAAAGTAAAAATGGGGCAAAGAATGTCACAACATAAGCTTTGAAATGGAAAACTTTCCCTTTAAAATGGTGCAAGAAACATGTAGGCTCTACCACACACGCCTAGAAGCCGAGTTATATTAGTTATTTGTGCATTTTGCAAAGTTATAATATTGTGTAGTACCGACGGTATTTGCGTTATTCGATGTGCATTGCATTATGAAAAGTTTGCTCGATCAGATTTTGCACATCATGTGTATGATGTATGTGTCAGTACGATGTGTGATGCGTATCTTCTGACACAGAATAACGTACATACACGAAGTGCAAAATTCGATCGAGCAAACTTTCCATGATGCACATCGAATAACGCAAATGCGCGCGCGCGGTACACAATACTTTGTAAAATGCACATGTAGGTAACTATAAAAGCCGATAGATCGGCTTCTAGTCATGTTTCTTGCGAAATTTTAAAGAGAAAGTTTTCCACTTCAAAACTTGTGATATTTTTTGCCCCACCCCTGCTTTTTCCGTGGAAGACTATAAAGTCGCGTGACTTTTTCAGGATTTTTCCAAGAACTGATCTTGATCTTCACAGAAAAGACAGTTCGATAAAGCAGACAAAGACATTTTACCTACCTTAAAGTCAAAGTTTTATCATTTAAAACGTCCCAAGAAAAATTGTCTTTACAATCTCTCCAAGCTAAGACATATGTATATGTAGCGACAAACTTTGCAAGTTTTAAAGCGCTCCCCTAATTGTTTTGCGTAGTGTATATGTATATAAGTAATAACAAATTTATAATTTATATATTATTTAGTTTTAACTAATTTTTCATTATACATATCTATATATATAATATATGCATAATGTAATACGTAATGTATACATTATAGATAAATATTCTGATGGAAAAATGTCTCAGAATTTTTCATATTAATCAGAATTTCTCTAAAAATTTTCAGATTTTCTCAGAATTTTTCAGATTTTTTATACAAATTTCAAAAAAACTCAGACAAAATAATAACAAAATATTTTAAATTTTTCCTGCCAATACATCTTTGTAAAAATCTAAATAAATATAAAAAAATTTGTGCAATTTATTATAAATTTTCATACATACAGATACTAAAATATTCCGAAAATTCTCATCCAATTATTTCTGAAACATACCTGAGAAATTTTATATATTTTTTCAGAATTCTTTTATAAGTCTCAATTCTTACATAATTTCTGAGAAAATATATAAGAGATTCTTTCACCAGGGCACAGATAAATATAGATAAATGTAGAAAGTTGTATTTAGACACGGTCGTGAATACAGGTCCGGAAACTCGTCCGTTTTTTTGGTGGTGGGGGTGACTCGCTTAATGACGATATTTTCATAGGTTTGCCATGTGACCGCGCGCGTCGCTGCGTTGCAAGGATTTTTTATCACGCATACGCGTTGTCCACTAATCCGTTTTACTGTAAAGGCTCCCACACAATGAAAAATATAGAAACAAGGAACAGATATTAGCGATTAAAAATAAGAAATCAGGAATAATATTAATCGCTAATATCTGTTCCTTGTTCCTTATATTTTTCATTGCGGAGGCCTTAAACAATACAATATTTTTATAATAAATGTAAGATAAGAAATAGTACATGCAAAAAGCAGCGAGTTTTGTAAATAAGTTGAGTTTTGTAAATAAGACCAATAGATCTCAACTCTTTTCTCCGAGTAAGAATTAAATCATGACTAATTATTATTTTCCCTAGAATCTTAAGAGTCTAATGAATATTAACAATTTAATCTGTACAGTAACATGAGGCCATAAATTAAATTGCTCAGTAATTATCACTCTATCAATTATCAATTATCAATTATCAATTATCAATTATCAATTATCAATTATCAATTATCAATTATCAATTATCAATTATCAATTATCAATTATCAATTATCAATTATCAATTATCAATTATCAATTATCAATTATCAATTATCAATTATCAATTATCAATTATCAATTATATTAGAGAAATCTAATTACGACCAATAGTTGTCAACTCTTTTCTCCGAGTAAGAATTAAATCATGACTAATTATTATTTCCCCAAGAATCTTAAGTCAAGTGAATATTAAACAATTTAATCTGTACAGTAATATGATTCCATAAATTAAAGTGCTCAGTCATTATAATTCTATCAATTATCAATTATCTATTATCAATTATATTAGAGAAATCTAATTACGACCAATAGTTGTCAACTCTTTTCTCCGAGTAAGAATTAAATCATGACTAATTATTATTTCCCCAAGAATCTTAAGAGTCAAATGAATATTAAACAATTTAATTTGTACAGTAATATAATTCCATAAATTAAATTGCTCAGTAATTATAATTCTATCAATTATCAATTATCAATTATCAATTATATTAGAGAAATCTAATTACGACCAATAGATGTCAACTCTTTTCTCCGAGTAAGAATTAAATCATGACTAATTAATATTTTCCCTAGAATCTTAAGTCTAATGAATATTAACAATTTAATCTGTACAGTAACATGAGGCCATAAATTAAATTGCTCAGTAATTATAACTCTATCAATTATCAATTATCAATTATCAATTATCAATTATCAATTATCAATTATCAATTATCAATTATATTAGAGAAATCTAATTACGACCAATAGTTGTCAACTCTTTTCTCCGAGTAAGAATTAAATCATGACTAATTATTATTTCCCCAAGAATCTTAAGAGTCAAATGAATATTAAACAATTTAATCTGTACAGTAATATGATTCCATAAATTAAATTGCTCAGTAATTATAATTCTATCAATTATCAATTATCAATTATCAATTATATTAGAGAAATCTAATTACGACCAATAGTTGTCAACTCTTTTCTCCGAGTAAGAATTAAATCATGACTAATTATTATTTCCCCAAGAATCTTAAGAGTCAAATGAATATTAAACAATTTAATCTGTACAGTAATACGATTCCATAAATTAAATTGCTCAGTAATTATAATTCTATCAATTATCAATTATCAATTATCAATTATATTAGAGAAATCTAATTACGACCAATAGATGTCAACTCTTTTCTCCGAGTAAGAATTAAATCATGACTAATTATTATTTTCCCTAGAATCTTAAGAGTCTAATGAATATTAACAATTTAATCTGTACAGTAACATGAAGCCATAAATTAAATTGCTCAGTAATTATAACTCTATCAATTATCAATTATCAATTATCAATTATCAATTATCAATTATCAATTATCAATTATCAATTATCAATTATCAATTATCAATTATCAATTATATTAAAGAAATCTAATTACGACCAATAGTTGTCAACTCTTTTCTCCGAGTAAGAATTAAATCATGACTAATTATTATTTCCCCAAGAATCTTAAGAGTCAAATGAATATTAAACAATTTAATCTGTACAGTAATATGATTCCATAAATTAAATTGCTCAGTACTTATAATTCTATCAATTATCAATTATCAATTATCAATTATATTAGAGAAATCTAATTACGACCAATAGATGTCAACTCTTTTCTCCGAGTAAGAATTAAATCATGACTAATTATTATTTCCCCAAGAATCTTAAGAGTCAAATGAATATTAAACAATTTAATCTGTACAGTAATATGATTCCATAAATTAAATTGCTCAGTCATTATAATTCTATCAATTATCAATTATCTATTATCAATTATATTAGAGAAATCTAATTACGACCAATAGTTGTCAACTCTTTTCTCCGAGTAAGAATTAAATCATGACTAATTATTATTTCCCCAAGAATCTTAAGAGTCAAGTGAATATTAAACAATTTAATCTGTACAGTAATATGATTCCATAAATTAAATTGCTCAGTCATTATAATTCTATCAATTATCAATTATCGATTATCAATTATATTAGAGAAATCTAATTACGACCAATAGTTGTCAACTCTTTTCTCCGAGTAAGAATTAAATCATGACTAATTATTATTTCCCAAAGAATCTTAAGTCAAATGAATATTAAACAATTTAATCTGTACAGTAATATGATTCCATAAATTAAATTGCTCAGTAATTATAATTCTATCAATTATCAATTATCAATTATATTAGAGAAATCTAATTACGACCAATAGTTGTCAACTCTTTTCTCCGAGTAAGAATTAAATCATGACTAATTATTATTTCCCCAAGAATCTTAAGAGTCAAGTGAATATTAAACAATTTAATCTGTACAGTAATATGATTCCATAAATTAAATTGCTCAGTCATTATAATTCTATCAATTATCAATTATCACGTCATTATGACGACTGTCTGCTACTTGGGTAGTCAATTAAACGTCTATATAATGTCATTTTACAAAGTCTTTTTGACGTATTAAAACATGACGTTAAATATACGTTACTTAATCGACGAATGACGTTACTGACCAATCATGACCAAATATTGACGTCAAAATGACGAGTGCTTGCTACCTGGGTTATATAGTAATACTGTATTTAAGGAGCACTTTAGATTACAGCGACGTACATACAGCATATCTTCAAATAGGTATATCAAATATTGTGTATTATTTACATTCCTTAAAAATACGTATTATTTATATTCTTTAATAATATGTGCTATATTTATTTTTATATTTGCAGACATGTTGCAGCAGAGTGATTTTATCCCATCTCATTCTTTTGGTATGCGTAAAATCTCTGCTGAGTGGAGTTTTCTTATATTTCTTTGGTATGTCGCAAATACTGAGCCATTGCGAACTTTGGGAGATAGATTCGATGTATCTATATCTTCAATTTTTCGTGTAATACGTTGTGTTGTGGAATGGCTATTGTCAAGACTGGACGAAGAGATAAAGTGGCCAGATGGAAATGACGCCATCCTTGTAACATCGCAAAAATTCGAGACAAAACGAGGTATAAGAAAATGTATCGGAGCAATAGACGGTACACATATCGCCATTCGACAGCCTGTTGATCACCCTAGAGACTATTGCAACCGGAAAAGGTTCTTCTCTATAATATTACAAGGTGTTGTAGATGCAGATATGAAGTTCACGAACATTTACTGTGGAGAGCCGGGTTCGCTGCACGATGCCCGTGTTTTAAGAAGGTCATTACTTTATGATACTGCTCAAAATAACATGGAAAATATTTTCCCTAATAAAACGTGTATAGTAGGAGATTCAGCCTATCCATTGCTACCGTGGCTCGTACCACCATTCAGAGATAACGGTCATTTAACAGCACAACAGTCTGAATTTAATTTCTTGCACTCTTCGACACGGATGGCAGTAGAGAGAGCGTTTGGCTACTTGAAAGGACGTTTCCGTCGTTTAAGATTTTTAGAATTACTTGATATTCAATTCATTCCAAAATTAATAACAGCCGCTTGTATTGTGCATAACATTGCTATAAAAGAATATGATGAGAATGAATTCTTTGCTGATGACATTGACTTTCTTGTAGATAATGCCGCGGATGACAATTACGAAATTGATAATTTACATGTTAATAGAAATAGGAACGAAATGATAGATCGAAGAATGCAGATGTTTCGCGAGCTGTTTCCAGAATAATTAGAAGTTTGGCATATATTATAATTTTCTGTTTGCTGAACTTGGAATAAGACTAAGAAAAAATAAAAATTTGTATACTTTGATAAACATGGTATTTTTATTTATTCCTACCACAGTCTTTACAAACATCTCTACATAAAATTAAATATTTTAGTATCTGAAAGAACTTTTTAGATTATGTCTAATATGACTTACACTTCTGCAACATTAATTTATTACATTTATTGTAATAAATGATATGGTAAACAAACTTCAATATTTATATTAATCAAATTATATAATGTTAATCAGGTTAATCTATATTAGAATATATTTTGATTGTATCACTTATAAGGTACAATAAAAGAAAATAAAAAATACACGCGACTATCACTCTTCAGTCTTCATATAAATTCAGTCTTCATCTGTGTCAGTCTTCAATCTCTTATTACGAGTTTCCAATAGCTCTCTAAGCAACCGACATTTCTCTTTTTCAATCTTTAATTTGTCTCGGTGCCATTCTGTTGCTTCCTCCTGCTTACGTTCAGCATTGCCTGTATGCTGCCTTGCTGCTTGCCTTGCCTGCTCACTACAACGACCGCTTCCCTGGCCGCCGGCGAGGACGCACGGGCCGACCGCGAGAACCGAAGGAGAGACGGATCTCTCAGGAGCACGCGGGCATACCCCGAACGGTGAGTCGCTTCTCCGTCTATTTAAATTTTGCATTTTTTCGCGTTGAGGAGACGCGCTAATCTCCTCTGGTCCTTCGAGCCCTTTTCGCAAATCCGGGTACGGCTCTATCGCCGCCCGATCATCAATTATCAATTATCAATTATATTAGAGAAATCTAAATACGACCAATAGATGTCAACTCTTTTCTCCGAGTAAGAATTAAATCATGACTAATTATTATTTTTCCAAGAATCTTAAGTCTAATAAATATTAAACAATTTAATCTGTACAGTAACATGAGGCCATAAATTAAATTGCTCAGTAATTATAATTCTATCAATTATCAATTATCAATTATATTAGAGAAATCTAATTACGACCAATAGTTGTCAACTCTTTTCTCCGAGTAAGAATTAAATCATGACTAATTATTATTTCCCCAAGAATCTTAAGTCAAATGAATATTAAACAATTTAATCTGTACAGTAATATGATTCCATAAATTAAATTGCTCAGTAATTATAATTCTATCAATTATCAATTATCAATTATAAGTATTAGAGAAATCTAATTACGACCAATAGATGTCAACTCTTTTCTCCGAGTAAGAATTAAATCATGACTAATTATTATTTTCCCTAGAATCTTAAGAGTCTAATGAATATTAACAATTTAATCTGTTCAGTAACATGAAACCATAAATTAAATTGCTCAGTAATTATAACTTTATCAATTATCAATTATCAATTATCAATTATCAATTATCAATTATCAATTATCAATTATCAATTATCAATTATCAATTATCAATTATATTAGAGAAATCTAATTACGACCAATAGTTGTCAACTCTTTTCTCCGAGTAAGAATTAAATCATGACTAATTATTATTTCCCCAAGAATCTTAAGTCAAGTGAATATTAAACAATTTAATCTGTACAGTAATATGATTCCATAAATTAAAGTGCTCAGTCATTATAATTCTATCAATTATCAATTATCTATTATCAATTATATTAGAGAATTCTAATTACGACCAATAGTTGTCAACTCTTTTCTCCGAGTAAGAATTAAATCATGACTAATTATTATTTCCCAAAGAATCTTAAGTTAAATGAATATTAAACAATTTAATCTGTACAGTAATATGATTCCATAAATTAAATTGCTCAGTAATTATATTTCTATCAATTATCAATTATCAATTATCAATTATATTAGAGAAATCTAATTACGACTAATAGATGTCAACTCTTTTCTCCGAGTAAGAATTAAATCATGACTAATTATTATTTCCCCAAGAATCTTAAGTCTAATAAATATTAAACAATTTAATCTGTACAGTAACATGAGGCCATAAATTAAATTGCTCAGTAATTATAACTCTATCAATTATCAATTATCAATTATCAATTATCAATTATCAATTATCAAGTATCAATTATCAATTATCAATTATCAATTATCAATTATCAATTATCAATTATCAATTATCAATTATCAATTATCAATTATCAATTATCAATTATCAATTATCAATTATCAATTATCAATTACCAATTATCAATTATCAATTATCAATTATCAATTATCAATTATCAATTATCAATTATCAATTATCAATTATCAATTATCAATTACCAATTATCAATTATCAATTATCAATTATCAATTATCAATTATTAATTATCAATTATCAATTATCAATTATCAATTATCAATTATCAATTGTATTAGAGATATCTAATTACGACCAATAGTTGTCAACTCTTTTCTCCGAGTAAGAATTAAATCATGACTAATTATTATTTCCCCAAAAATCTTAAGAGTCAAATGAATATTAAACAATTTAATCTGTACAGTAATATGATTCCATAAATTAAATTGCTCATTAATTATAATTCTATCAATTATCAATTATCAATTATCAATTATCAAATATCAATTATTAATTATCAATTATCAATTATCAATTATCAATTATCAATTATCAATTATCAATTATCATATATCAATTATCAATTATCAATTATCAATTATATTAGAGAAATCTAATTACGACCAATAGTTGTCAACTCTTTTCTCCGAGTAAGAATTAAATCATGACTAATTATTTCCCCAAGAATCTTAAGAGTCAAATGAATATTAAACAATTTAATCTGTACAGTAATATGATTCCATAAATTAAATTGCTCAGTAATTATAATTCTATCAATTATCAATTATCAATTATCAATTATATTAGAGAAATCTAATTACGACCAATAGATGTCAACTTTTTTCTCCGAGTAAGAATTAAATCATGACTAATTATTATTTTTTCTAGAATCTTAAGAGTCTAATGAATATTAACAATTTAATCTGTACAGTAACATGAAGCCATAAATTAAATTGCTCAGTAATTATAACTCTATCAATTATCAATTATCAATTATCAATTATCATTTATCAATTATCAATTATCAATTATCAATTATCAATTATCAATTATCAATTATCAATTATCAATTATCAATTATCAATTATTAATTATCAATTATCAATTATCAATTATCAATTATCAATTATCAATTATCAATTATCAATTATCAATTATCAATTATCAATTATCAATTATCAATTATCAATTATCAATTATCAATTATCAATTATATTCCCGGGTGGAAATTACAATCTGGCGCTGTATGGGCTCCGGCTAGTTTTCCACGAGTTAATGTGGGCGCTATGATGGAAGGCTAGCCTGGGGTTGTACTGGGTGGTAACGGCAATAATGGCCAGCTCCAATATTGGAAAACTATCTAGGCCCTGGCTCGCGGAGCAATGTTGCCCCAAGACATTAAATTCGAGTAGAAATTCCAAAAAAATTATTTATTTTAAATTTTATTATTATTTTTTAATTAAATTTGTTTCTTAAGATGCAGTCTATAATTATAAATATTTTCTCGTATTTGAAAAAAATATTTACCTTGGTGGGATCAAACTCGGGACCTCTGGATCGTGAGCCAACTGCCTTACGTGGTGAGCCAACTGCCTTACGTGGTAGACTACTTCTTAATTTGATGTAAGTGTTATATATAATCTACATATGTGATAATCAGCGCAAATATATAATTTTTCAAAAATTATCTTAAGAAACAAATTCAGTTTAAAAAAAGTAATAAAATTTTGAATTGGATATATAATATATTTTTAAAAAGGCTTTATATGGCCTATAACTAGGAAATCCTACATTAAACTGTTCTGGAAGAAAAGTCGTGACCAAACTGGGCCCTGTATGGGCTACAACTAGGAAATCCTACATTAAGGGGATCTTAAAGTCGTCTGTAATACCGACATCTGTTTTGCACAGATATTTTTTTTTGGCTTTACAAATTTAAAAATCCTTCTCCAAAGTTGAAGCATGTTCGGAAATAAAGGCCACCACGTAATTTTATACCAAGAATAAAAATAATTTTAGGAACTGCATATAACAATGCGTCAACTTGCGAAAACATTCGCTTTATATAACAATTCTACAATGTATTGTTACGCGAAAAGACTGTGGCGTGGCCAGCGGATTACATTCAAAAATACGATATCGTTGTCAGAATTAGGTTTAGACTCTAAATTAAAAAGTTATCTGTGAAAAATGCAATATAACCTATAACCTTGTCTATCCTTGTCTATTATTATTGTCTATGTCGTAGGCAAATGGTTATTTTAGGAAAATAGCTTCTGACTAGGCAAATGCTATCTGCCTGGCCAAATAGTTTTCACCATTTATTCTCGTTATTTTCCTAGTCAAATGCTATTTTCCTAGGCAGATGCTATTTGACTGAACCGCTGTTAGGCAAATGGTATTCCGCGAAGCATGTATTTGGGAAATTCTTCAGTTTAGCTATCCCAGCACAGAAATCGATGAAATTAGGCTTACTCGACGCGTTTTTGCACAAAACAACCGAATCTGGCAGAAAAAAGTGTCGCTCTGCCCCGCGAGGCGAGATATTTAGCATTAAAGTTGACGATTCTTAGATTAGAAATCCTGTCAAACCGACGTGATGTAGCGATCATGAGCACACACACATGTGTGTATGTCCTGCTTTATAGAAGTTGTGATTTTTGTTAAAACAGGGCACATACACACGTGTGTATGCCCTGCTTTATAGAAGTTGTGATTTTCATTAAAGCAGAGCACACACACATGTGTGTATGTCCTGCTTTATAGAAGTTGTGATTTTCGTTAAAGCAGGGCACATACACACGTGTGTATGCCCTGCTTTATAGAAGTTGCACACATAAGGAGGCCACTATTCTTCAGATTTACCTCATTTGCCTAACAGCGGTTCAGTCAAATAGCATCTGCCTAGGAAAATAGCATTTGACTAGGAAAATAGCAAGAATAAATGGTGAAAGCTATTTGGCCAGGCAGATAGCATTTGCCTAGTCAGAAGCTATTTTCCTAAAATAACCATTTGCCTACGACATCTCTACAAGGACAGATATATGGAATTTGGTCGGTAATACAAACGGCTTTAGGATCCCCTTAAACTGTCCTGGAAGGAAATTCGGGACCAAATAACTGGGCTCTGTACGTGCTACAACTAGGAAATCCTACATTAAACTGTCTTGGGAGAAAAATCATGACCAAACTGGGCCCTGTATGGGCTATAACTAGGAAATCCTACATTAAAATTGTCATTCTGATTTAGTTACGGCACTCTTACGCTAGGCGTTACTGCAAATCTGCCCCTGCGCATCCGATCCAAAGAAAATTCCATACATATGATCATATGATCGGTGAAACGCGCAACGTGCAATACAACAAGGGACTATAGGCCGATTTCACAGTCTCCGATTAATATGTGATTCACCGATTAAACTGACTCTTCGTCTCTTTCTAAAGGGACAGTTAGAAAGAGATGCAGAGTGAGTTTAATCGGAGGATCATATTAATCGGAGACTGTAAAATCGGCCTTATAGTTGTAGGCCACTCAAACTACATGCAATGGCTGTACGTGCAACGGGGTTGATAGTTTGATACAAGCTATGATTATAACTTGAGTGTCGAATAACTTTATGAAATGTTGAATAATTTTACATTTTTCTTATATATTATTTAATAATATTACTTATGTTAAATATAACTATTATGATCCTGCCTCACTGGCCGGGCGCTAGCTAGCCCCCGGCTGGATTTCCCATTTTGGCACCCCCGCACAATTCTGTCTAGCGCCTAGATGAAATACTAGGCAGCGCCTGGCTAGATTTCCGATACGGGCGTGCCACGACATTCCCCACGGGGCCCAAAATAGAAACTTGGATCGCCCAGACACATTTCCACCCGGGATTCTATGATCAATTTTTTTCATACTTTTTACTTCATTTGTAATACCTAAATATTCTTATCATCTACATAAATAACATTTATATGATGAAGTAGTAATATGTAATTTTAAAATAAAAATTGTTAATTCTATATGTATTTTAATTTAGAATAGTATTTATTTTTTATTTTTTTCTATTAAAGTGTCACTCAATGTGGTAAAACTCAATAAAAGATTATAAAAATCAATGTTAAAATTTTTACTGTTTTTGTATTAATATTACATTATTAAATACTACATTATATCTCACTCCTTTCTAGAAATCCAGATGCAGGACAATATTTAAGCTTTGCAACTATAAGATGTAGTATGCATCGTGAACGTGCGAAAAGCCGACCATCTGTACCTAATACATTGGAATCATTATATGATATTCTCGAAAATTCTGACATTATACAAAATATTTATAAAGATAAAGTAGTTACAACGGATGGAAAAAGTGCAATAATTTTATCAACTAATTATTTACTGCAAGCATTGTCTTCTACTACTGAAATCTATGTAGATGGAACTTTTTCTGTAAGTACCATTATCTTTTCTTGTAAGAAAGTTCTTAATATCTGACGCATATATAAAAGCAAAATTAAGTATAATTATATAAATTATTTAAAAACATTATTTTTAAGGTTCTCCCACGCAAACCTCATATTGCGCAGCTTTACTCGGTCCATATACGATACATGGATACGGTAAAATATTTATTAAAATCAGCCAGTTTTTTTTAAAGCGTTAAAACGAACGCTTTAAGGAAGATAACTTTAACAAGGATAACGATAAATAACGAAATAAATAACTTGATCTTTCCAGGATATTGCAACATTATTCATATTATGTGATGTACGTACAACAACTTTGTATGATGCTTTATGGGATAAAATTACACAACTAGTACCACAACTTGAACAAAACATTAAGTTTATTATGAGCGATTTTGAAACAGCTGCAGTAAAATCACTGAATAAGAAGTTTCCTAGTGCTAACTTAACTGGATGTTGGTTTTATTTCAATCAGGTATATATAAAAATGTTCTTCAGATGAATTCATTAATAGTATTAGGAATGTATATACATATAAGTGTACGTAAGCGAGTGCGATTTCTACAGATAATGTGTTACATATGACAAGACACATGTATGTAATTGATACTATTGTATCTTGTTTATCTTACTTTGAGAAATAATCAGCATTGCCATTCAATTACGTAAATCACTTTTTATTATTTTTTATTTGACAAATTATTGAACAGTCACTGTTGAGTCACTATAGTTATCTCCCTGAGATATCAAACTTCTAAAAAAGTTTTTATTTATATTTTTGTTTCGTTTGATAACAATTGTTACTCGTTCATTGTTGATCACTGAATACTGGTCTGATACCTCAACATCCGATTTTGAAGGCTACTTATTGATAGTCGTAGTAGCAGTACTTAGGCTAGTTACTTTTTATATACTCACAAAATGTGTCTTTTTATTATATTTTTAAAATCTTTATTTTTTTTTATCTTTTGATGAATACATTTACCTTTTTGTTTTATTTAGATAATATAATGTTTTAATGTTTATTTTGTTAGTCGTTTCGTCTTTATTTTAATATTTTTAATAAAATGCATTAATTTTATTTAATAAAAATACATCAAAGGTATACTTATATATCTTACAAAAGTCTATTCTTTTTTTTACAAGCTTTGAAATCATGCTATAAAAATAATTTAGCCTTATGATTGGATAACAGTTATGGTCAAATAATACGCATTAGTATTTCGTAGAATATTTAGTATTTTATTTAATAATAGTTTTAGCATACTAGCTTAGTTAAGATAGCATAGACAACAGTTGATTTGGCTAGTAAAAATATTCGTATGTCCTTAAAAACTTTGAACACATATCTACGCATATCATCAATACAGTTACAATAAGTATAAGTACAAATATAGAAAAATTACATTACATTTTAAATTTCAGGCTGTACTACGTAAATGGCGAAAACTGCGCCTTTCAAATATTCCAAAAACGGTACTTTCAATGACTACGACATTGCCTTTGTTACCACCAAATATGTTTCAAGAAGCTTTATTAATAATACAAACTGAAGCAGACCTACTTGCTGGTGAACATCCAGATATTTTACAATTCATGTCATATTTAAGACTTACCTGGTCAAATATGGCATCGAAAATTAGTACCTATCATTGTCCTGTACGTACGAATAACATAGTAGAAAGTTTCCATAATATTGCAGTACAGAAATTAGGAACAAGAAATATTAACATATGGACATTCTTAGGTAATATATAAAAATATTTTTTATTAATTTTAAAGATTCTTAAACAGACACACAATTATACTACACTTAGTATATAAAATAATTAAACATTTTACATAACGTGTATCACTTATGTGTGACATTGGCCTAACATTAGGCAATCAAAGTATTTTTATCATAAATTGTCACATATATGTGATAAGTTATATTTTAAATTCAAATGTAATTTTAATTTGAAAAATCAGATACGGCATTTCTTTTACATGTGAAAATCTCAAATATTAAATTTTTAAGTAAATTGATGTTTCTACAAAATAAATGAAAACAGTTTTCATTTCTGATAGCTTAATATATAATAAGCGATCTATTTTGAGATACTTTCTTTTTGTATTATTATTAAGATGTTATATTTACCGTGTTTCATATCTTATATATTGTTCTCTTTTTCCAGATAAATTATCTCACTTAATTACTGATCAAGAATTAGATTTACGTCGATTAAACAATGGTGTTAGATCTCGACGACTTTGTACAAGGGCAAATAGAGAATTTGATTCTAAAATTATAAATGCGCAAGAAGATTTAGTTAATAAAAGGTATTATTTTATTATTTTATAATTATATAGAGTGTCCCAGAATGTTGGGTACAAAATTTGTGTATAGATAAAGTGGACTAACTTAAGTCAAAAAGTCCTGTACCGGTTTACAAATTTTACAATAGTTATAACGAGTTATTAATTATTAAAAATAATCGAGTGATAAATGACTATATGTTAAAACTTTAAATTTCAAGGTTATCACTAAAAAAATTTTTACTCATGTTTACGACAAACTATAATGTTTTTCAAATGGAACAAATGGACTCATTAGAAGATATGTACTATGCGTACAATACATACTATCGAGCTTTATGCTTATTTATGCTATTAATCGAGAATGTATGCATGTTATTGTATGATCATTTTTACAACGACAGAAATAACATTGTTATAACAAAATAATAAAATAAAATCATAAGTCATTAATATATTAATTTACCAAGGTCCATTCCAAAAATTCATAAAACTATTTCTTTTTTCAGATGCTGATTTAACAAATGATGAACAAGTAGACTTAGAGTTATTCTCAGATAATTTAAATGAAACTTTTCAGACACGTAAATGTTACTTACCTTTTACATATGCAAAACTACCTAGTTCATTAAGATTTTTTCAACATTTTATTTAAAAAAACATTCAACTTTGCTAAATGTTTTAATTCTGTTGCACATATATAACATAGTTAAAAACATAAATAGCAAATTAATAGTACATTTTAATTACTGATTTTATAATGTGCATCTTTTACAAATATTTTTATTTTGTTTCAGGAAAGCAAAATATGAGACGTAAGTCTCGACATTTATATAGAAATTTACATAGTCGAAGAGAAGAACAAACTGTATCTGCAGCAAGTACAGGTAATGCAAGTTATTTTATTACATTTTAAAAATATTTCGAAACTTTTAATTCTTTAAACATTGTCTATAATGTGTGTATGCGCGCGCGCACACACACACACACCCACGCACACGCACACGCACACGCACACGCACGCACGCACGCACGCACGCGCACACACATACACACACACACACACACACACACACATATTACATATGCACACTATATTACATATGCAAAATTAATATCCAGTCATATTACAAAATATCAATTCAGATGAGATATTATCACATGTCAAAATAAATTTATAACTTCACACTTATCCCATACGAATAACTTGTCGTATGAAATTTTTCTGGTGATCTTTCGTGATGATAGATAATTATTTTGGACATAATTATTAAATCGGTAGATTTTTTACTTGTCTAACAAATATTTAAATAAAAGATTACAACAATTTTTGTTTTTAGATAATAGCGAAAATTCTTCAAATATACCGACATTAACGCCTGAACAATATGAAACTAATATTAGTGATTCAGAAGAGCATAACAGATCTCGATCTGGACATAAAAATTTACATAGTGAAGGAGAGGAACAAAATGTATCTGCAATAAGTACAGGTAATAAAAGTAATTTTATCACACTTTAAAAATATTTTGAAACTTTCAATTCTTTAAACATTGTCTATAGTATGTGTGTGCGCGTGCGTGTGCGTGTGCGTGTGCGTGTGCGTGTGTGCGTGCGTGCGTGTGTGTGTGTGTGTGTGTGTGTGTGTGTGCGCACGCGTGTGTGCGCGTGTGTGGGCGTGTGCATGTGTGGGCGCGTGCGTGCGTGCGTACTTGCGTGCGTGTGTGCATACCCGATTTACTTATCAAAATTTTTAGGATTATTTAATAAAAACATTATACATTATTTTAATGGCTGGCACGGGTAAACTGATACATCCTGTATATAAGATTATACACCATTGTAACAAATATTTAAATAAGAGATTTAAAGAAAATTTGTTTTTAGACGACGATAAAGAAAATTCTTCAAATATACAGATAATATCACCTGAACACTCTGAGATTAATATTATTGCTGATCCAGTAAGCCAACTTGACAGATTTCAATCTATACAGACAAATATACATAGTCAAGGAGAGGAACACAATGTATCTCCAATAAGTGCAGGTAAAAGTTATTTTACCACATTTTAAAATCATCCAGAAATTTTTATAAATCTAAACATTTGTAACCCTAGTGTATAGTTCCATACTTTTACGCAACAAATATTCAAATAAAACACTAATAAATAATAAAGAATAAAATAATTTTTTATTTTTAAATAATAATAGAGAAAATTACTCATGTACAGATAATAACACCTGAAATAAACATTACTTCTGATTGCGAAAACAATTCTACTCATATAAAGTAACGTAGTAGCTCAAGCTATAGTAACAGACTCAAATTAATCTTCATGCACATCAGTACAATATTAATTATTTCTATTTTGTCTTACAGACGATGAATTAATATATGAGGTGCCGGAGGATGATTATTTCTACTTAAACGAAAGAAGTACAGAAGATGGTCCGTTTCACACCGTAAATTGGAATCTGGATAATGAAAGCACTTCAAAAGAAGAATCTTCCATAGATAATTGTACAGTGTGTCTTGTTGAAAAACGCACGCACGCTTTTGTACCTTGCGGTCATCTCGCTTGTTGCTTCTCATGTATCGAACATTTGGAAGCCAATCGATGTCCAATATGTAACGCGATATATAAAGACTGTATAAGAATCATAAAACCGTAAAACATTCAATATCTTACATTTAGGTCTAAAAATTTCAAGAAAAGCTGTGTTACTTGATAAGAAAAAGAATATTTTTTCGATGAAGATAAAGCAACGTTCGTGCAATTTTATGTAATTTTGAAAAATTTTCGAAGTTTATATAATTTGGTTACCTTAAATCAAAGTTAATTAATTTTTAACAATCAGTTACAGTAAATTAAGTTTTAGTAACTATTAGTACTAGTAGTAAAAACTGTGAAATGTCAATAGCGCTAAAACGAATTCAAGATATGACAATAAGTTAAAAATGTAACAATATGAACTTGATCGATAGCATAATTTCTCAAAATTACGTAAAAAAGTAATAACAAGCAGAGAAACTGTTATATCATCTAGGTGTAAACGTACTGTTGTACTTGAATTGTCATTGATAGAACATTGACTACGTTTATACGGTTTTATAACATCCGTAGTTGTCAGGAAGATCAATCGTAACCATTTTTCAGAAGAATGGAATAGCCCGTGATTGGCCGGCCTAAGAAGGTGCCGTGTAAACGCAGTCATATTGAGTCAGATTTATCTTTTTCTTCGTTTCAGAGTAATAGTTTATATCTCTCAGCAGATGTATGATTATAGAAATTATTTTTAGAGTTGCTCTAAATCAAAATGTATAAAACGTACATAACGTATGAACATTTTAATTATGCAAAGAAGAGCAAAAAATATTTTAATTTTTCTTTCTTGTAATAACATTACGAATATGCGTATTAAAAAATTGTGATACTATTTGATACTTTGTAAACATAAAAGAGGCTTTACGTATCGTATAAAGTTTAATACTGACGATCTGTTTTACTATTTAAACGTAATTGTTTTAGAACGATCGTTCGTATCGTTTTATCGTTTGAAAGACTCATTATTATATAGTTCCTATAGTTACTTTAGTCATTACGTACGATTTGATTAACATATGTTGCAAAATATGATGCGAAATATACTTTTACGGTTTTTGTGATAATACATACAATAACAAGCACTGTGATTTGATACTTGAACATATGGAGGGGTTAAAGCCATAGTGGTGTAAGTCAATTTTTTTGATAACTTTTTTTTTCTTTTTTTTTCAACATATCTGCATGTGTAGACTGCATCTATGAACTTAACTCGATAGGTTAAAAAAAGTGACTTACACCACTATGGCTTTAACCCCTCCATATATAATAGTTACTGATGTAAGGATTATAAAACATTAATTTATTTTATCAAATTTTAAATACTGAATACCGGTGCTCTGTTATCTAAACGTAAGTAAGGAAAGTGATATTTATAAAATGTAAACGTACCATCATACATGAATGTCGTAGCTATATCTTATCCGACCGATGCGTACTACATCTTATCCGACCAATTTTTGTGTTTTTGTTATTTATGACTCATAAAAATCATTTTATTTTTTCATTTTTAATTTTTCAAAATACTTATCATTATGAAAATTACAGTTTCCACTCTAAATTGTTATGTATGTACGATTAACATGTAGAGATTTCACTTTGTCCTATTGTATACAGTTATGCTAGACTAATACACTTTCATTCTCTTTTGTAGTATTTTAATAATAATGCCAAGCGCTCAAGAAATTGTCAAAATTACACTATTGAATAAACGTCATTTTCTTTGTATCATCTTTTCCATTTATCCGTATCCATATTTTAATCCTTTTTCAAATCTTATTTCAACTTTCGTATAACTTACACTATATTTCATTTACTATTATAACATTCTTTATCCTCATCCACAAACTTTATCCACAAATTGTAATATTCTTTATTCACAATATGACGTCCAACCGATGTCCAAATATCTAAAATAAACGTGCTAAATACAACGTATTTAATTTGATATATGTATAATTTATGATGATAATGTTTCTGCTACATGTTTAAATAAATATAAGTATTTCACTTTGACAGTTATTACAACCTCCAAATGTGTCATCTTTTAACAGTTTTACGATAAGCTTAAACATTTAGTAGTATAACACGCAATAAGAACAATAATTATATATTTTTTAAATTTATTATTTTTATTTCCTTCCGTCTGTTAAAATTAATAATGCGAATACATGAAACAAGCAAGTAAACAGAACACATCTTTTCGTGACAATAATTTGTGCGTAATTGAACGGTGTGCAACTGAACGGTGCGCATCTTTCGGTGTGCAACTGAACAGTGTGCATCTTTCGGTGTGCAACTAAACGGTGCGCATCTTTCGGTGTGCAATAACACGGTGTGCAACTGAACGGTGCGCATCTTTCAGTGTGCAACTGAACGGTGCGCATCTTTCAGTGTGCAACTGAACGGTGCGCATCTTTCGGTGTGCAACTGAACAGTGTGCATCTTTCGGTGTGCAACTAAACGGTGCGCATCTTTCGGTGTGCAATAACACGGTGTGCAACTGAACGGTGCGCATCTTTCGGTGTGCAACTGAACAGTGTGCATCTTTCGGTGTGCAATAACACGGTGTGCAACTGAACGGTGCGCATCTTTCGGTGTAAAACTGAACAGTGTGCATCTTTTAGTGTGCAACTAAACGGTGCGCATCTTTCGGTGTGCAACTGAACAGTGTGCAACTGAACGGTGCGCATCTTTCGGTGTGCAACTGAACAGTGTGCATCTTTCGGTGTGCAACTAAACGGTGCGCATCTTTCGGTGTGCAATAACACGGTGTGCAACTGAACGGTGCGCATCTTTCGGTGTGCAACTGATCAGTGTGCATCTTTCGGTGTGCAACTAAACGGTGCGCATCTTTCGGTGTGCAATAACACGGTGTGCAACTGAACGGTGCGCATCTTTCGGTGTGCAACTGAACGGTGCGCATCTTTCGGTGTGCAACTGAACGGTGCGCATCTTTCGGTGTAAAACTGAACAGTGTGCATCTTTCGGTGTGCATCTTTCGGTGTGCAACTAAACGGTGCGCATCTTTCGGTGTGCAATAACACGGTGTGCAACTGAACGGTGCGCATCTTTCAGTGTGCAACTGAACAGTGTGCAACTGAACGGTGCGCATCTTTCGGTGTGCAACTGAACAGTGTGCATCTTTCGGTGTGCAACTAAACGGTGCGCATCTTTCGGTGTGCAATAACACGGTGTGCAACTGAACGGTGCACATCTTTCGGTGTGCAACTGATCAGTGTGCATCTTTCGGTGTGCAACTAAACGGTGCGCATCTTTCGGTGTGCAATAACACGGTGTGCAACTGAACGGTGCGCATCTTTTGGTGTGCAACTGAACGGTGTCCAATTGAACGGTGTCTAATTGAACCGTGTCCAATTGAACCGTGGGCAAAATATCGTGTCTATTTGCACCGTGTCCGTTTGCACCGTGTCCAATTGTACTGTGTACAAGTGCACCGGTCCCCATGAAAATCCACTTAATGTGCCTGGAGATAAACCATTACCTGATATGAATGAACCCATTCCTTATGTTATTTTAGCTGACGCAGCTTTTCCATTGCAAAATCATATACTAAAACTTTATCCAACACGAAATTTATCTCATGATGAGCGAATATACAACTACAGATTAAGTAGAGGTAGAAGAATCGTTGAAAATGTCTTCGGCATTTTAGCAAATAAATTTCGCGTTCTTTTAACACAAATATATTTATCAGTTGAAACTGTGCAAAATATTACCCTTGCATGTTGTGCTTTACATAACTATCTGAGTAAAGAAAATGGTGCTTATTTACATGGAGCTGTAGATGTTGAAAATGTAGAAAATCAAACTGTAATACATGCTACATGGAGAAATGATAATGCGCAATTACGCAATTTACAAATCATAAATGCAAGACCTAATAGAAATGCAATCCATATTCGCGATATTTTTAAAGAATATTTCAATACCGTAGGAAAAGTTGAATGGCAAGAATTTATGATTTAACTTTTACACTTTTGTTAAATTTTTTTGTCACAATTTTAATTATGAATGGTTGTTCTGTTAATTCTTGATATGGATTACAAAAAAAAATTTTTTGGTATGTAAAATATGTAGATATATGTATTAAGTTCTTTTATTAATTATAGATATAATCTTATGTAATTAAATATAATTATACTTTTATGTTATTTTATTATAAATAACATAAAAGTATTGGATATAAAATAATTACGTATACTGTAGTTTGTAAGTATGAAAGTGTATGTATTTTAATAAACATGCATTTGTCACAAAATATATTTATTATAGTTATAAAATATACATAGTTATAAACTAGAAATAAACTACAAATTTATCTATGTTACCCTTTTATTTTTTTAAGTATTACTTACACAGCTACCAATGCATTCTTTTCAGTTCATCTGATTACAAAAAAACATTATTACCGTCGCAAAGTTAAAATTTAAAAATTGAGAACAAAATTATATTCTTAATTAAAGCTCAAAAATTATCAACTAAATAAAGAACATATAATATCTCTTAATGAAATAATTATACTTTTGCACTAATGATGCATAATATTATAAAAATATATAATAAAAAATTCACAGCTCAATATCAGGTAAATCAATTTCTTTTATCAGCAGAAACAAAAATAAAATTAAAAATAAAATTCTTAATTCTTAATTACAGCTCAAAGATTATCAACTAAATAAAGAACACATAATATCTCTTGAAATAATTATACTTTTGCACTAATGATGCATAATATAAAAATATATAATGAAAAATTCACAGCTCAATATCAGGTAAATCAATTTCGTTTATCAGCAATAACAAAAATAAAATTAAAAATAAAATTCTTAATTTTTAATTACAGCTCAAAGATTATCAACTAAATAAAGAACACAATATCTCTTAATGAAATAATTATACTTTTGCACTAATGATGCATAATATTATAAAAATATATAATGAAAAATTCAAAGCTCAATATCAGGTAAATCAATTTCTTTTATCAACAGGAACAAAAATAAAATTTTAAATTTTAAAAGTTAATGAACAAAATTTACCAAAATAAAAATAAATATTTAAATGTTAATGAACAAAATTTACCGGAACAAAAATAAAATTTGTAATTAAAAGTTAATGAACGAAATTTACCGACTACAATCTAATAAAAAATCTGAGATACATAAATGTATATTAAACATACCGGCACAAAATCGTTTATTCTATCTCTCTATTAATCATCATCAATTAGGTTTATAATTTTTCTCTGTATTCGTTTCAGTTTCTTTAGGTCTGAAATTTTACGCAATTCACTTTCTACATACAAAATCCAATGTTTTATACCATCTTCTGCTCTTTCATTTTCTGATATGGACTGAATCGATTTGGAAGCTATTGACCAAAAATTATTTGCTTCAGGCTGAAATCCCATGGTGCGGAATGGAAGTGCGGAATAGAGAATGCGTCATAGACACAGCCAATCAGAGCTATGCCGCAGTGTTTACGATCTTTCCTGCATGCGTTCGTGGCGCAGTTGCGTTAAAGATTTGCGTCATAGAGCCATAACCTTAGTATTTGATCATATACCGGCTACACGATGGCCCACGAACATCCACTCGGCTATTCGCCGCTGTTCTAAGTGACGGGGATGACGCGTGGCTCAGTGCCTACGCGAGTGATTAGTAACACCAAGGTCCGTGGTTCGAATCCGACCCGGCCTTCGTCCCATATATGCTTCGTAAAGTTTTTTCTCGATTAAGTTCCTATGGATTAATGATCTGCACGATTGGGAATCGGAAAGGATTCACAATCTGCAAGGATTAAAAATTCCTATTGGATTAAGATTGATAATTAACAAAGTGTTAGAGCCACGATTTTGGGTCTACATGGCTTGTGTCAATGCCTTGAGCACAAGACACCATAATTCCTCATCCGAGGAATACAATTGAAAAACCCCCCTCATTAAGTGACATTTTGGGTCTACATGGCTTGTGTCAATGCCTTGAGCACAAGACACCATAATTCCTCATCCGAGGAATACAATTGAAAAAACCCCCCCTCATTAAGTGACAGATTTATTGACACGTTTTATCGCCCGTTCTCACACGAGAAATTGTCTCTGCGTTTGTCTTTGTAAAAATTTCAACGCTGTACGGACCCGATTCGTTACGACTTGTTGCATGAAACTTATTTGTACTGAAGGCAATAAATTCTTCCAGTTGGAAGAAATAACCTAAAAAAAAAATCTGTGAATTCGAGTGCCTAACCTAAATAATCATACTTTGACTAAAATAATATTGACTAATGTTGAATTGTTTTTGATAATGTTGTATGCAGTAATAATAATTTCGCTAAAGCTAATCTTATTTTCTCCTTTCGATAACGGAGCATTGGAGTTCTCATGTATATTCTCATTAAAACTTTAATGGCCTCTTCAACCATCTTATTTTGGTTTCCATATTCACACAGAATTAGCAAAACAGTTTTAGCAAAAAACGTCAACAATAAGTACTGTATGGCGTGTATGATCGAGACCAACATGCAGTGCTGTGCCGAGGCTGCATCACGCATTCCGCATTCCGCAAGTCTTTGACCGGCCTGTTCACATGGTGCAGAAAAATGACCAAAAATGCGTCAATGCAGTTCAAAAATTTAAAAATATTGTTTTCAATTTTTTCATATTCAATATAAAATTTCATTTAATGTCATATTAATAATTATTATTGCTATTACAAAGATTATTTTTTATAAAAACGTTTGAATTATTTTAATAAAATGTTTATTATATCAATTATTTTCATTCCGGATGCGTCATTGCTCGTATATGACGCACCATGTGCACAGGGTGGGAGACATTTGCAGAATGCGTTGATGCGGCATAGCTCTAATTGGTTGTGTCTATGACGCATTCTCTATTCCGCACTTCCATTCCGCACCATGGGATTTCAGCCTCACTTGTACAAATTTCATTTGAAACTGCAAGCTTTCTTTTTTTGAGATATTGATGTAGCACTGCTTGGTGAACTCGAATTACTAGTTGTTGGCTGTGATTGAATCTTTAGATAGGTGTTTTCTGCAAAATAAAATAAGTAATAATATATTAAATATATTAAATTAACAATTATATATTAAATTATAAAAATGATTTTTAATACCTTTGTTATTATCTGTTGTTTTCAAAACATTATGAATATCAAGAAGTTGTAAATCTTCAGTCTCATTCTCATTTAAATTACATTGTAATAATTCTGACTGAGAGTTTGAAACCTATAAATTGTCATAATTTTTATACCTATTTAGTATATTTTTGTAAAATTATATTAAATTATATTTACTCACTGTTATAGAAGATTCCCCTTTTCTTTGAGCGATGTGAGAATTCAGGAAACTCATGTCTTCAAACAACCACCAAGTTGGTTTATATATATCATCAACTGATGCGCCACTTGACTTGGACTGTTTTATTTTATTTAATTGATCTAAATATTGTGATCTTAAATTATTAATTTTTTTTTCGCCATTTCAGTTGTTAATGATTGTCCTGTTAGTTCTTGATATTGATTACAAATTGTTTGTAAAGCTTTATCTCGTTTCATACGATTATGATATTCAACAGATTTCGTGACATATAAACAAGGATGTTGTTGATACAACATCAATAAAATTTTTACTTTCTCCTTATCTATATAATTTTCCATTATCCAAAGTATAGTTTTCTGCAAATTTTTTAATATTATTTTATCTTATGCTATTTTATATATTATATTATCTATTTTATATTTTATATTATTTTCTTGAAAAATAATATATGCAATGCTAGATTAAAATATACTGTTTTTAAAATCTAATTTAATTTGCATTTAACTCTCAACCTGAACATATACATCTACAACGTCCAACATATACAATAAATATAATATAATTCCTTATATTTGCATGTAATAAAAAAACCATTAGACATTTGAAATGTTGTTAAATGAAATGCTACATGAAATATTAAATTATAATTAAATACACTATTTTTATCCAACTAAAATGACATCATGAATTAAAATCGACAAATGTTTCATGAATGTTTTTAGATTTTTTAAAATACTTTAAGATAAAAATAGTGTCGGAATCATGATGTATTTAGAAATATGTTTAGGCTTATTAAGTATAATGCAATAAACTACTTATAAAAATCTATTTTATTATTAAGTTACTCTAATAATTATTTATATTACTTAATATTCGTTTATATTTAATAATTTCTTACCAAAACGAATTTCTTCTTTTCTGGAATATTTATTCTTCTTATCTTTGAATATTTCTTTTTGTAATCGTACTTTTTGACAAAATTAGTTCCGTTTTATCAAATACGATCAAGCATACTAATGACGTTTTGGCGACAATAAAGGTTATGTTCCGATATTCACTGCCAATACTGCAAATCTATAGGGTCTAGCTACAGAAAAATGAGACGTGATGCATTTTTTCGTCCGATATTTTTATTTGAGATTTGTATCCAAGTTACTTGTGTCCACGATCCGAGTTCTAATAACTTTTTCTTGGAACGAGATCTCGGACCGATTTCTAGTACCGTGGACACAAAGCTATTTTTTTGTCCGATATTTTCATTTGAGATTTGTATCCAAGTTGCTTGTGTCCACGATCCGAGTTCTAGTAACTTTTTTTCGGTCCGAGATCTCGGAGCGATTTCTAGTACCGTGGACACAAGACTTTTTATGAATCAAGCTTGAATTTGATGTCTAGGTATCCCAGGTTGCCGATGACGGGTTCCAAATAGTGCGCTCCATAGTTTTCGGTGTCCAGGTGTAATAATACGTTGAATTCGATGTCTAGGTGTCCCACGTTGCCGATGACGAGGTCCACATAGTGCGCTCCGTAGATTTCAGTGTCTACGTGTATTAATACCTCGAATTCGATATCTACGTGTCCTACATTCGGATTTAAAGTTTATTAATACACCTAAACACCAAAAACTACGAAGCGCACTATGTGGACCTCGTTATCGGCAACCTGAAACAAGTAAACATCAAATTCGAGGTATTATTACACCTAGACACCAAAAACTACGGAGCGCGCTATCTGGACCTCGTCATCAGCAACCTGAGACACCTAGACATCAATTTCAAGGTATTATTACACGTAGACACCAAAAACTACGGAGCGCACTATGTGGACCTCGTCATCAGCAACTTGAGACACCTAAAAATCGAATTCAAGGTATTAATACACGTAGATACCGAAAATTACAGAGCTCACTATCTAGACATCGTCATCGGCAACCTGGGACACCTAGACATCGCATTCAACGTATTATTACACTTGGACACCGAAAACTACGAAGCGCACTATGTGGACCTCGTCATCGGCAACTTGGGACATCTAGAAATCGAATTTAAGGTATTAATACACGTAGACACCGAAAACTATGAAGCTCACTATCTAGACATCGTCATCGGCAACCTGGGACACCTAGACATCGAGTTCAACGTATTATTACACCTGGACACCGAAAACTGCGAAGCGCACTATGTGGACCTCGTCATCGGCAACCTGGGACACCTAGACGTCAAATTCAATGTACGATTACACCTGGACACCGAAAACTATGAAGCGCATTATCTGGATCTCGTCATCGGCAACCTGAGACACGTGGACATCGAATTCAAGGTATTAATACACGTAGATACCAAAAACTACGGAGCGCACTATGTGGACCTCGTCATCGGCAACCTGGAACACGTAGACATCGAATTCAACGTATTATTACACCTGGACACCGAAAACTATGAATCGCACTATCTGGACCTCGTCATCGGCAACCTGGGATACCTAGACATCGAATTCAAGCTTGATTCATAAGAATCGACTTAAAAATTTCCTAGCGGCACTTTCTGCCAAGCGTAGAGAACTTTCTTTTCCGGCAGCGGTGGTAATACGATGTAAAGATACGAAATCTCTCTAGATATTACATGAAGCAATTGACTCAATATATATAATACCTAATTTACCTAAATAGAAATCTTCGAATCTTCCTCCTGACCGATAAGTCTATCGACCTATAATTTATCTACTAGATCGTTCGAAATACGCGCGCGATATCGAAACTGGCGATATCTGCGCCGCCAGTGTCGAAAAAGTGAAAGGGACATTTTCTCTGATCACGTAATATGGCATGAGAGACGGTCGACGTAGAAGAAGAAGTATCTTAAAAATAAATTTTCACATTTGGACTTTGCGTCGCAATATCTCCGCTCGTAGGGCACGTAGCGGAATATTATGAGAGAAACCCCTTCCCCCCTATTTGGACCCCAAGCTATCGATCAAGCCTACTTAAAACTTGATCCGTTCACTCATTATATGAGATCTCAACATCTCGGGTACTCGCAACTCGTGCGTTCGCGTAAAAGAGTCACGGTGCGGTCTCGCTTCGCGTGTACTTGGCGCGAGACACTACCGTGTCTCTTGATATTTCCATTATATTGCAATATTACTGCAATATTTCTGCAATATTATGTGCTATGTGGGTAGTAACCGAAAATCGTCTTATAAATTATTTGTTTTTTCGTTTTTTGCAGTTGATTTCAGGGCATTTTCAAGACCAAAAGTTTCTGTCGTTGATTACGAAAAATATTAATTATAAATATTACCTTTCTTGAAGACGTTAAAAATTATGTTATTTTACGATAGTTGAACTTCTTATGTAATATAAATTTATTTATTTTATATTTCAAACGATATAAACCTAAGAAATCTGCAGTTTTCAAATTTTAATCACTTTTTGCTGGTGTTGTACAACCCAAACATATTTTTAAAAAATGTAGCATACATACTTACAGAAAAGTAAGGTCCACTTTTCGGAAATTCTTACAGTTATAGTGAAAGCACTAATAACCTGAGATGTAAGTTCATGTGCGTACGCAGTAAATTTATTACTTCCAAGTCATGACACGAATTGCCCAAAAGACACACCTCTTGCGAAATTTCGAAACATCATCGTTAAAACTATAAACTGCCATGCTACTTTTTTATATCACAGTTTTGACTGAAATAAAACAAATGATCGTCCAAAGCAGCGTTGTTCAACTTCGACTGCTCACTGACAGAATGCAACATGTATATGTATAACCGTCTCGATCAATATCTCGATCAATAGGATACGGAATTAGAAACAAGTGCGATATTAGGCATAGTTCCCCTGTTATGCAAATTTTATAATTCTAGCTAGTATAAATATAAAAGACGTCTAAGACTTTTTTATATTGTCACTTGTACAATCAATAACGATTTATATGTATATTTATCTATAATATAATATAACAATTTATAATAATTTATTTTCATACTTTGAAAAATGTTTTATTAAAATATATCATTATTGTTTTCAGAGAAAGCGATATAATATAATATAAGAATTACAATATAATATAAGATCAATCTTCGATTGGAGAATTAAATTATGGCGCTGAGATTAACTATACTAATTAATTCATTTGTAATATTATAAAATTTTTTCTTTATATTGCAGCGTTATGAATAGAATTAATTGGAAATTATTATACTAGCTACTAATTAGAGGAACTGATCTCTCGCATGGGATGCGTTCCTGATCCCGATGTGGAAACGGTATTCATCGTACTATCGCTGTTTATTGGAATCTTACAAAACGGGCCGCAATTCCGTCCACCGAATCGTTTCAGTAGCAGCTGCTTGACTTTCTTTCTAAACACGAATATGATGAAAATAATAACACCTTGCAAGCCATTTATTATGTTGATAGGGAACCAGACGATCGCAGGCACAAAATCGACATTGATCGACCACGCTATTAACTCCATAACCCAGGTTATTCCCATCACTATAAATAGTTTCAGATACATATTAAACCTGTGAACAAAACGTATTTTTATATTAGCTGATGTAATTACGATAGTTATATACTATAGTTACGATAGTTATTATATATGTGTAGATAGGATATATGCATGTATAGAGCTGGTTGAAGTTTGGAACGTTCCTGGAACGATTTTTTAAAATCAATTTGTTCCATTCCTCCTCTCGCATAGAGTTAGTTTTAAGCGTCAGACAAACAACAAAAAATAGTAGGAGCGAATACACGCGTCGGAAAGCACCTTTACGCACGATAACCTACCCTTCAGATCACTAAAAGAATTCTTGCGTCTCTAAAACTCATTTGTTCCATTTCTCCTCTCGCACAAAGTTAGTTTTAAGCGTCAGACAAGCAACGAAAAATAGTAGGAGCGAATACACGCGTCGGAAGGCACCCTTACGCACGATAAACTACCCTTCAGATCACTAAAAGAATTCTTGCGTCTCTAAAACTCATTTGTTCCACTTCTCCTCTCGCACAGAGTTAGTTTTAAGCGTCAGACAAGCAACAAAAAATAGTAGGAGCAAATACACGCGTCGGAAGGCACCCTTACACACAATAAACTGCCCTTCAGACCAATAAAAAAATTCTTGCGCCTCTAAAGCCGATTTGTTCCATTTCCTCTCTCGCATAGGGTTAGTTCTAAGCGCTGACAAAATTAATAGAGAGGAAATGGAACGAATCGGTTTTAGAGACGCAAGAATTTTTTTAGTGATCTAAAGGGTAGTTTATCGTGCGTAAGGGTGCCTTCCGACGCGTGTATTCGCTCCTACTATTTTTCGTTGCTTGTCTGACGCTTAAAACTAACTCTGTGCGAGAGGAAAAATGGAACAAATGAGTTTTAGAGACGCAAGAATTTTTTTAGTGATCTAAAGGGTAATTTATCGTGCGTAAGGGTGCCTTCCGACGCGTGTATTCGCTCCTACTATTTTTCGCTCCTACTATTTTGCTTGTCTGACGCTTAAAACAAACTCTGTGCAAGAGGAAAAATGGAACAAATGAGTTTTAGAGACGCAAGAATTTTTTTAGTGATCTAAAGGGTAGTTTATCGTGCGTAAGGGTGCCTTCCGACGCGTGTATTCGCTCCTACTATTTTTCGTTGCTTGTCTGACGCTTAAAACTAATTTTGTGCAAAAGGAAAAATAAAACAAATAAGTTTTAGAGACACAAGAATTTTTTTAGTGATCTAAAGGGTAGTTTATCGTGCGTAAGGGTGCCTTCCGACGCGTGTATTCGCTCCTACTATTTTTCGTTGCTTGTCTGACGCTTAAAACTAATTTTGTGCAAAAGGAAAAATAGAACAAATAAGTTTTAGAGACACAAGAATTTTTTTAGTGATCTAAAGGGTAGTTTATCGTGCGTAAGGGTGCCTTCCGACGCGTGTATTTGCTCCTACTATTTTTCGTTGCTTGTCTGACGCTTAAAACTAACTCTGTGCGAGAGGAGAAATGGAACAAATGAGTTTTAGAGACGCAAGAATTCTTTTAGTGATCTGAAGGGTAGGTTATCGTGCGTAAGGGTGCTTTCCGACGCGTGTATTCGCTCCTACTATTTTTTGTTGTTTGTCTGACGCTTAAAACTAACTCTGTGCGAGAGGAGGAATGGAACAAATTGATTTTAAAAAATCGCTCCAGGAACGTTTCAAACTTCAACCAGCTATGTATAGGATGTCTTCTAACAATAAAAATATTAAAAGACACATGAAAACAGATATTTTTGAGATCGTCAATTTTTACATAATCTTAATAATGTCGCGTACAGATAAAGCTAATGTTTAAACTCTATGATTATAAAGTTTTCCAAATAATAAGTTTAATTAAAAGAATGCAGTTATCAATAGAACTGTATCGATTAATTATTTATCCGATTTGTGTTGGTACCAGACGATTATTGTTGCCAAGGCGCGAGTCGGACGAGCTTATTTATATATATGTTATGATGGGGCAGATTGAGACATGGGGCAGGTTGAGACATCTATCGATATCTCGAAAGAGTGATCGCCAGCGGATCGACACGAGCATCGATAGATAGGGGCTAGTGTCCGCAAAATTTTTCATTATACCCACACTGACTTTTGTGGCCGGGTATGGCAACGCGAAAAATCTTTCAATTTTGAGAACCATCAAAAGATAAGTAAAATTTATGTTTTACGTCTTCTTTAATATTGGTCATAATTCTTATCATTTCGGTAAAAACTTAAATTTTATTCGAAAAGCAGGACAATTTTATAAATCTTTGTATAGTGGGGTCGGTTAAGACGAATTTTCGTGGGACAGGTTGAGACACCGTAATTTTTTTCCTGTCATAATTAAGTAATTTAACCCTGTGTTTTAATAAAAATTTAAGGTTATTAATGTAATTGTTACATCCTTTTACAGAATGTAAAATTGTCATGCCATCAGCCTTACTGTTTGCTAGTCAGTGTCAAAAAAAGTCAAGGAAACATAACTTAACAAGAAAACCCACGAAAGTGTCCCCCTCCGATTTTGATGAGCTTTTTTCTCTAAATGAAAATAAGGAACACGTATTCTTTTATACGTGCCTATACGCGTTAGGGGGTGAAACATCCTTTTGAAAAAGTCGGCTTTTCTCTTTCAGGCCGAATATTTCCGAAATTATAAAAGAGGGAAAAAAAATTTTTAAACAAAAGTTGAATGATTTAAAGAGTACTTTAAAACAATGACTTTAAAAAAATTCTTTAATGTAGGAGATTTAGGGCCGTAGGGCCGGTATTGATGGGAGATCGGAGAAATTAGCGTAGTAGTGGAGCAGTCGTGGCGGTAGCAGCCTAAGTGCTAGGCGTGTGAACAAAGGATCCTGAGTTTGAGTCCCGGTCGGGTCCGTAAATTTTTCCCGTCGCTTACATTAATTTTTATTTTTTAATAAAAATAAAAAATATTAAAATAAAAATAATTGGTAATTATGTAGTAATACGGACTACCCTCCGATAACCTTGACCTTGACATATGTTGTCAAGGTCACCCTCCTGAATGACCTTCGGAAGGTTTTAGCCGTCGCTCGTTATTTGTTAAAAGGTTATTAACAAAAAAAGTTTGGAAAATATAGCAGCTATTTTGAGTATTGGAAGGCATAAGTAAATGACTAATGAAAAAGTCAAAATTATAGTTCACGCATACACTTTCCACGCAAAACGAATTGTCACATGGATTCGTGGCGTGCTTTACGAGCTCATTTAAGTAGAGGTGATATTAAACAAGATAAGTTAGTCGATCATCTGTGTGAATATTTGTGGCGATATCAAGAGACACGGTAGTGTCTCGCGCCAAGTACACGCGGAGCGAGACCGCACCGTGACTCTTTTACGCGACGCGACTGGTTGCGAGTACCCGAGATGTTGGAATCTCGATAACGAGTGAACGGATCAAGTTCTAAGTAGGCTTGATCGATAGTTGGGGTCAAAAAGGGGGATATCTCCTATATAATTTTCCGCTACGTGCCCTACGAGCGGAGATATTGCGACGCAAAGTTCAAATGTGAAAATTTATTTTTAAGATACTACTTCTTCTTCCACATCGACCGACTCTCATGCCATATATATATATATATATATATATATATATATAGTAGTTTTCGAAAAAGTGAAAGGGACATTTTCTCTGATCACGTGATATATATATATATATATATATATATATCACGTGATCAGAGAAAATGTCCCTTTCACTTTTTCGACACTGGCGGCGCAGGTATCGCCAGTTTCGATATCGCGCGCGTATTTCGAACGATCTAGTAGGTAAATTATTAAAGGTCGATAGACTTATCGGTCAGAAGGAAGATTTCTATTTAGCTAAATTAAGTATATATATAATATATATTGATTCTTATGAATCAAGCTTGAATTCAATGTTTAGGTGTCCCAGGTTGCCGATGACGATGTCTAGATAGTGAGCTCCGTAGTTTTCGGTGTCTACGTGTATTAATACCTTGAATTCGATTTCTAGGTGTCCCAAGTTGCCGATGACGAGGTCCACATAGTGCGCTTCGTAGTTTTCGGTGTCCAGGTGTAATAATACGTTGAATGCGATGTCTAGGTGTCCCAGGTTGCCGATGACGATGTCTAGATAGTGAGCTTCATAGTTTTCGGTGTCTACATGTATTAATACCTTAAATTCGATTTCTAGATGTCCCAGGTTGCCGATGACGAGGTCCACATAGTGCGCTTCGTAGTTTTCGGTGTCCAGGTGTAATAATACCTTGAATTCAATTTCTAGGTGTCCCAGGTTGTCAATGACGAAGTCCACATAGTGCGCTCCGTAGTTTTTGGTGTCTACGTGTATTAATACCTTGAAATTGATGTCTAGGTGCCCCAGGTTGCTGATGACAAGGTCCAGATAGCGCGCTTCGTAGTTTTTGGTGTCTAGGTGTAATAATACCTTGAATTCGATGTCTACGTGTTCCAGGTTGCTGATGACAAGGTCCACATAGTGCGCTTCGTAATTTTTGGTGTCTAGGTGTATTAATAACTTTAAATCCGAATGTAGGACACGTAAATATCGAATTCGAAGTATTAATACACGTAGACATCGAAAACTACGGAGCACACTATGTGGACCTTGTCATCGGCAACGTGGGACACCTAGACATCGAATTCAACGTATTATTACACCTGGACACCGAAAACTATGGAGCGCACTATTTGTAACCCGTCATCGGCAACCTGGGATACCTAGACATCGAATTCAAGCTTGATTCATAAGAATCGACTTAAAAATTCTCTAGCGGCAGAACTAAAATTATGTCTTGACATAATAAAAATTGGATAAATTAAAATTATGTCTGACATAAAAATAATTCCGCATTTTTATTATGTGTATACACATAATTTTAATTCATACAATTTTTATTATGTGTACACATAATTTGTTTTCGAATGAACGTAAAACGTATTTGTTACAATATCTATATCCATTATTGAAAATCGATATGCGCGACAAAAGCTCTTGTATATCATTAATTATGTTATTATTTATTATTTTTGGTACGTAGTGCCCAAATGTATTTTGAAATGAAGATTATATATTTTCTACTGAATTATTTACACACACGTGAGGTTTCAGATAATCATTTTTCGCCAACTCAAATATGTTCCTATTCAACTGTCAAAATATGAAAGATAATTTTATCTAGTTGTGACATTCGCTCGAATTCCCGAAATAATTTTCAAGGATGCGAGTACGAATGGGACGTTCCATGTCAACCGGGACAGGGGCGTCTCCAAAATTCTATTGAATCGATTAAAATGGTTAAGGGCTTAAAATCTTTGTTTTTGTGTGCTTTATCAAGTACAGTGTGGTACTTTTTAAAATTCAATATGGCGGTCAAAATATGGCGCTTTATATGAATTAAAAACACAAATCATATGATTAAATTGTTGTTTTTAATGGAAAAAAGAGGATACATAGCTTGTGAGTAGATAACACTAAGATTTGGATATCTCTAAAAATAAAAAAAAATGGCGTATCCAATATGGCGGACCGAATTCGTAAAAAGTTTCTTGATTAAGCTGAAATTTGTTACTCGGGGGTTTTCGGGGTCGCTGATTTCAATATGGCAGACAAAAAACAAAACTTTTGCCAAAATTTATAAAACTCAATATTTGGAGGTTTTTGGGGGCGCTGATTACGAATCTGTGTATAATTTTTTAAAATTTAAAATAACAGATCAAATACGGTAGATAAAAAACAAAATTGTTGACGAAATATGTGAAACTTAGTATTTGGAAAGCTCTCTGCGTTAACCCTTTGCGGCACAGCGGGATAGAATCTATCCCACCTAGATTACCACCATTTGTTCCGTTTTTAAGCCAGTTTTTAATCGATTTTTTCGGTTTTTTTGTAATTTTAATATCGTAACATGTCAGAGAATCTAAAATTACACGCAATTGGTAAATATACACGGATTCGTAATCAGTGCCCCCAAAAACCTTCAAATATTGATTTTCATAATTACCCGAAAAAATCGATTAAAAACTGGCTTAAAAACGGAAATTTTGGCAAAAATTTTGTTTTTTTGTCCGCCATATTGGATTCGCCATTTTTAAATTTAAAAATCTGAGGTCATATTCGTGATCAGCGACCCCGAAAACTACCGAGTGACAAATTTCAGCTTGATCAAGAAACTTTTTACGAATTCGGTTCGCCATATTGGATCCGTCATTTTTTTTTATTTTTAGAGACATCCAAATCTTAGTGCTTTCTACTCACAAGCTATGTATCCTCTTTTTTCCATTAGAAACAACAATTTAATCATATGATTTGTGTTTTTAACTCATATAAAGCGCCATATTTTGACCGCCATATTGAATTTTAAAAAGTACCACACTGTACTTGATAAAGCACACAAAAACAAAGATTTTAAGCCCTTAACCATTTTAATCGGTTCAATAGAATTTTGGAGACGGCCCTGTCCCGGTTGACATGGAACGTTATATATATATATATATATATATATATATATATATATATATATATATATCTTTCATATTTTGACAGTTGAATAGGAACTTATTTGAGTTATATTGAGAATATATATATATATATATATATATAATTAATAGAAAATTATAAACGATGCGTTATGTATGAGAAATTTGACAGAATTGCTTTTATCAAATAGAATTAATTTGCGATTAGTTGAAGGAAATAAAAGAATAAACAAATCAGGTAAGTTTCAGACACGTGTTACAGGTGTCCATCTGTAATTAACCAAAATATCGATGCCTGTAGATATCAGTACATATATAATTGCGAACAACATTCCAGTAAGACACGCAAATAAAAATAAATAAAAAATTTTACAGTTAACGACTTATTAACATTAATCATGTTATATTGCGATTATGTTTTATGTTGAAATTGAAAAATATATACAAGGTGTACAACTAAAAGGGTTACAGATTATTATTTTTTAAAAACTAAGCAAATTATTAAATTGTTGTTTTCTTTAGAAATAATAGTCCGTAACACTTTCAGCTTCATACCTTGTATATACTGTTTATAAGATTATAAGATATATTGTTTATAAGATTAAGATGCGTAACACACTACAAAAAGGCGTGATATCCGTACAAAATTACCTTTTTAAAAAAACGGTAAAAGAGGCGCCAAGTACACGCATAGTAGTGTATATGTATTATGTTGTTACCCTGTTATGTTGTTACCTCGAAAAACACAAAGTGGTAGTATTATACCTCCAAATAACTTTACCCTGTACATACTGTTTATAAAATGCGTAATACTACAAAAAGGCGTGATATCCGTACAAAATTACCTTTTTTAAAAAAAAGGTTAAAAAAAGGCGCCAAGTACACGCATAGTAGTGTATATGTTGTTACCATACCTCAAAAAAATATAAGTAACAAGTGGTAGACATAATCTTTATATCTCGAAAAATCTCGAAAAAATCTTAAGCAGTAGTATCTTTATTTCCGAAAAATTATAACCCAAGTGATACACATCACAAAATTATGTTACCTTATCAAAAAGAAGAGTAGCGCTTCAAGTGATCTATTACAATTGCAAAAAAGAAACGATATCTCTTTAAATTACAGCGCCAATTACAGAGAGAACATATATATTGCCTCAAAAAATAATTGTTGCACTACTTTGAAAAATCTTTACATTGTGTCAATTAAAAAAGAATGTATATGATAACAATTTTATAAGATTAAAAAATTTTATTTAAATTTTACAAGAAAATACAAGTTATTTAAATACAAAGTTTACATGTGTATTTTTTAGTGGTCACAAAAAATTACAGAGGTAACAGTACAAAATAAAAATATTTTATTAAAATATTTAATCCAACGAGGGAATACAATCTATACTATTATTATAAAGACATAGAGTTTGTAGCCTTTTTTTTGTTCGCTATGATCTCGAAAACCAATGGACCAAATTTTTACCAAGCGTATATGAAATAGGGGTAGAATTTTCCGGGGAGTGTTATAGGGTGTATAGTTTTTCGTTACCGATTTTCTGGAAACCGGTTTTTTTAATTTCTTTAATTTTTCGAGAAATAATTGACCGAATTTTAAAGAATTGTATATAAAATAGGGGTAGAATTACCTGGGGAGTGTTATAAAGTGTATAATTTTTTGTTACCGATTTTTTTGGAAGACGGTTCCTAAATTTTTTCAATTTTTCGGGAATTTATTGACCGAATTTTAAAGAATTGTATATAAAACAGGGGTAGAATTTCCCGGGGGTGTTACAAACTGTATAATTTGTATAGAGAGTGCTATAAAGTATATAATTTTTCATTACCGATCTTTTTGAAAGCAGGTATCAGAAGTTTGACGAATTTTTCGGGAAATAATTGATCGAATTTTAAAGAATTATATATAAAACGGGTAGAATTTCTCGGGGAGTGCTATAAACTGTATAGTTTTTCGTTATCGATCTGAGAAAAGGAGAGAGAGGGACAGAGAGGGAGAGAGAGGAAGAGAGGGAGAGAGAAAAAGAGAGAGAGAGAGGGAGAGGGAGGGAAAGAGAGGGACAGAGAGGGAGAGAGGGAGAGAGGAAAAAAAGGAGAGAGGGAGAGAGGAAGAGAGGGAGAGAGGGAGAAAAAGAGAGAGGAAGAAAGGAAGAGAGGAAGAGAGGGAGAGAAAGAGAAGAGAGAGAGAGAGGGGGAGAGAGAGAGAGAGAGACTATTTGCGTGTCTTAATACACATGTTCTCCGGGGCGAAGCCCGGCGGGGCATGCTAGTTTGTATTTAAATACAAAGTTTATATATGTATTTTTCAATAGAATAAAAGATTTAAATCACAAAGAATTACAGAGGTAACAGTACAAAATAAAAATATTTTATTAAAATACATAAATTTTTCTTGTAAAAATACTTGGCGCTGCTAGACCTCGAAATTTTAAATAAATAAATAAACTTATCCTATACTTAATTATAAGCCGCATTATTCGCCGTCGTCACGCACACCCCTATCACTCGCTCGCACATACACACCACGCTGATAATCATTTTGTTACTCTCGTCGCATTCTTCTCTGAATTATTTTTATTTATTGTTGTCCTTATTTATTTAAAATTTCGAGGTCTAGCAGCGCCAAGTATTTTTACAAGAAAAATTTATGTATTTTAATAAAATATTTTTGTGCAACATGCAGTAGTGTAACAATAAATGTCATATAAGACGTCGTCGTTAGGAGGAAGTATCTTAATAAAAAATTTTCACATTTGGACTTTGCGTCGCAATATCTCCGCTCGTAGGGCACGTAGTGGAATATTATAAAAGAAACCCCCCCCCCTAATTGGACCCCAAGTTATCGATCAAGCCTACTTAGAACTTGATCCGTTCACTCGTTATCGAGATCTCAACATCTCGGGTACTCGCAACCCGTCGCGTCGCGTAAAAGAGTCACGGTCGGTCTCGCTCCGCGTGTACTTGGCACGAGACACTACCGTGTCTCTTGATTAAAAATTAAAAATTACTTTCATGTTTCATGCACACAAAGGGTCTCTCTATCTATAGATACCCCAATCTTTAATTTTACCTCTTTTAGTTCAGGAAATATGAGTCTAAACGAAACAAAAAATTCGTCTCAACCTGCCTCACCATACCCTATATAAAAACAAATGTCTTGACTGACTGACTGACTGGCTTATCAACAATATCAACGCCCAACCCAAACCCCTAAACCTAATAGAAATATGAAATTCAGGGAGTATATTCCTTCCATAATTTAGCACCTACTAAAAAGATTTTTACAAATTCGACTCCTAAGGAGGTAAAAAAAGATAAAATGTGTGTTACCGTAGCGAAGCATGGGTCTTCATCAAGCTAGTCTTTTATAAGAATACATAGAAAGTGGAGAGAAACTTGAGCGAGGGGGGGGGGGGGCGACTATCGGTACAAATTAGCGTAAAGAAATACCGTAGTATAATCTTCCCAAATAACACACATGGTATCATTATAATGATACTGCAAGAATGTCATGTATGATGCTTACACACGATCTTGATAATAATATATATGAAATAATAATTTTATCTTTTGCTTAAGGTAGCTGTCTCGTCAGGGCATGTATTAGATAAAGTGTTCGATTTCGGATTTTATATCAAATTATATGATCAGCTTTGCAGTCGATTTTTTCTGTGGCTCCTTACCGACTATTTACTCTAGAAAATCGATCTCGAAAATCACAAATTTTGCATTACTTCATATACAGACGGCCAGAAAAAGAAGGCTCTATCACGGTTTCAATCACATATTTTCGCATTTTTCGATTAGATGAAGTGAGAAAAAACATTGCTTTTTGTACATTAGATTTCGAAGAATCCGATGCAACCATAAAATATATACTTTACCGGAGATTTCGCTGCTAATTTTTTAGTTTATTTTAGTGAAAATGCGGTAATCGAGCAGACATTTTTTGGTCGAGGTGAGGTTGGGAAGACTTGGAAACGCCGCTGGCTAATTACTGTAGTTGCAGGTTATGGGGCTCGTCTTTCTTAGCCGAATTGGATAGTGATTGACACCCCTGTCATGCATTTAGAAACCCTTTCTCAGTAATTGTCAAAATTCAATCGACAAGGAGATGTAACCTCACTTGTAACTTTTCTCGACGACACGCATGATCAGCTGATCAAAACGGAGTCAAATGAGAAAAATCACAGAATTTGGAAAAAGTAACATACTTTGTCACGAATGAAATTTTACACCATAATTCATAGAATTATTTTTCCCTTAGCAAAAATTGCCTGAAATATATTTCTGAACGTGAAAACCTACAAACAGTCACATGACTAGCACTTAGCGAGACAGCTACCTTAAGGATGGGAAGTATCAGTGAATTGCGTATTGTGCTGTTTTTTTTTGTAAATGCGAATGCATTTGACTGACATTAATTCTATCGACGAACCTCTGCTTATTTTCATTGTGACGTCTGCTTTCCGAGTCTCTCAGTTGATGGGCTGTACGTATATTCTGATACAGAATCGTTAGCGTTGTAGCAATGAAGAAACAAATGTTACTGATGATAGTAGCACTCATGGGTATGTAAAAATATAACGTTTTTGCATCTTTATCTGAAATGAATTCTTTACATTACACGCTAGTATGTACATGTAGACATATATGTTCTATTATTTTCATTGAAAGTTGTTAAATTCAAAGCTTCAGTTCCACTAGCATTAATAAGGATGCCATTGCTGATGTCACTTACCACTGAACCAAAATTGTATCTTGCACATTTCCGGTCGGATATAGCTTTCTGGTATTCCAGGAGCATAATCCATGATGGCACATATAACGTTTAGAATAAAGGTGATTCCCCACGCGTAGAGCGAATACATCACGAACCTTTTTTTGTCTTGCTTCATGTTAGTTTGATACGAACGGAGTCCTCTGTGAAATGTGATTTATATTTAGCCAATAACAAATTATTTTTCAACATATGTGTTCGAAAACAAAAATACCTTATTATATAACCGTAAATAACCACAGTACAAAATTACCTTTTTCAAAAAAGGTAAAAAAAGGTGCCAAGTACACGCAATGTATTTTGTAAATTCAAAAATCTAACCTAAGTGATAGCTTTATAGCTTTTTCACAAAATTATATTATCTAACTTAACTCAAGTGACATGTATTTCAAAAAAAAGATGTGAAATCTTTAATTTCTTCTTCACAAGATTATATTACCTATCTCAAGTGACATGTATTTAACCTAAGTGGTAGCTTTATATCTTTTTCACAAAATTATATTACCTAACTTAACACAAGTGACATGTATTTCACATTGAAATACATGTCACTTGAGTTAAGTTTAGGTAATATAATATTGTAAAAAAGATATAAAGCTACCACTTAGGTTAGATTTTTGAATTTACAAAATACATTGCGTGTACTTGGCACTTTTTTTTACCTTTTTTGAAAAAAGTAATTTTGTACTGATATCACCTATTTTGTAGTGTTAAGCAAAAATCTGTAAAACATTTTTATTTTTTATTTTTTAATTATTCACAAAATTAACAATAACAACAAATACATAAAAATTAATAATATTTAAGTAAAAGTAAATTATACATTTCTCACAAAAATTGAAGGAACACTAAATTTATCTTTAAAAATAGGTAAAGTTCGAGCAGCTGTAACGTTAAAAATGAATAAAATTTAAATTTCAAGCTTAAAGCGGGGAGCACACACTTCTGCATAACGCATAATGCGTAAGCATAAGAAATCTGATTGGTCTATTTCCTTATGCACATGTGTATGGACCGTATGGACCAATCAATTTTCTGATGCTTACGCATTATGCATTGTGCAGAAGTGCTTAAAACCTCTACTTTTGAAAGATTACTATTATTCGTCCAATTTTTATTATGTCTAGACATAATTTTAATTTAGCGAATTTTTATTATGTTATGACATAATTTTAATTCTGCCGCTAGGGAATTTTTAAGCCGATTCTTATGAATCAAGCTTGAATTCAATGTCTAGGTGTCCCAGGTTGCCGATAACAAGGTCCACATAGTGCGCTCCATAATTTTCGGGGTCCAGGTGTATTAATACCTTGAATTTGATGTCCACGTGTTCCAGGTTGCCGATGACGGGTTCCAGATAGTGCGCTCTATAGTTTTCGGTGTCCAGGTGTAATAATACGTTGAATTCGATGTCTAGGTGTTCCACGTTGCCGATGACGAGGTCCACATAATGCGCTTCGTAATTTTCGGTGTCTGCGTGTATTAATATCTCGAATTTGATATCTACGTGTCCTACATTCAGATTTAAAGTTATTATACACCTAGACACCAAAAACTACGAAGCGCACTATGTAAACCTTGTCATCGGCAACCTGGAACACGTAGACATTGAATTCGAGGTATTATTACACCTAGACACCGAAAACAACGAAGCGCGCTATCTGGACCTCGTCATCAACAACCTGGGACACCTAGACATCAATTTCAAGGTATTAATACACGTAGACACCGAAAACTACAGAGCGCACTATGTGGACCTCGTCATCGGCAATTTTGGACACCTAGACATCAAATTCAAGGTATTAATACACGTAGACACCGAAAACTACGGAGCTCGCTATCTAGACATCGTCATCGGCAACCTGGGACACTTAGACATTGCATTTAACGTACGATTACACCTGGATACCGAAAACTATGAAGCGCACTATCTGGATCCCGTCATCGGCAACCTGGGACACGTGGACATCAAATTCAAGGTATTAATACACGTAGACACCGAAAACTACAGAGCGCACTATGTGGACTTCGTCATCGGCAACCTGGGACACCTAGACATCGAATTCAACGTAAAATTACACCTGAACACCGAAAACTATGAAGCGCACTATCTGGATTCCGTCATCGGCAACCTGGGACACGTAGACATCGAATTCAAGGTATTAATACACGTAGACACCAAAAACTACGGAGCGCACTATGTGGACCTCGTCATCGGCAACCTGGGACACGTAGGCATCGAATTCAACGTATTATTACACCTGGACACCGAAAACTATGAAGCGCACTATCTGTACCTCGTCATCGGCAACCTGGGATACCTAAACATCGAATTCAAGCTTGATTCATAAGAATCAATATATATTATATATATATTTAATTTAGCTAAATAGAAATCTTCCTCAAGAGTCTCGAGGACAAGCAAAGAGTTCGGACGTGTTTCGCGGACGACACGTTTTAACGTGTTCGGACGTGTTTTGTCCGGACGGAAATTTTTTGAAGTATTGCGACTGTTACTGTCTGCCTGAAATACAGCATAATTGCACCAACACCATAATATGCAGAATCATATACGAATCGAATAATGGCCGAAGCAAACCGAAAGGACAGCAGTGCCAATAATTAGTGAAAGAAGAAGAAGAAGAAATCTTCCTCCTGACCGATAAGTCTATCGACCTTTAATAATTTACCTACTAGATCGTTCGAAATACGCGCGCGATATCGAAACTGGCGATACCTGCGCCGCCAGCGTTGAAAAAGTGAAAGGGACATTCTCTGATATATATATGTCATAAGACGTCGCGCTGTTAGGAGGAGGAGGAGGAGGAGGAATATCTTAAATAAAATTTTTCACATTTGGACTTTGCGTCGCAATATCTCCGCTCGTAGGGCACGTAGCAGAATATTATAACAGAAACCCCCTCCCCTAATTGGACCTCAAGCTATCGATCAAGCCTACTTAGAACTTGATCCGTTCACTCGTTATCGAGATCTCAACATCTCGGGTACTCCGCAACCCGTCGCGTCGCGTAAAAGAGTCACGGTGCGGTCTCGCTCCGCGTGTACTTGGCACGAGACACTACCGTATCTCTTGATTCTTGATATAATAATCGTAAAAATATAAATGTACATGAGATATGTATCAATGATTGTATATGAGATATATTAATATTTATATATAATATGGATATTTATAATGGTTGGCTGGTTTGTATGTACATAATAAGTGATCAAATTATCCTGTTTTAAAAACGAGAACGTGTTTCTTTTCACAAAGTTTTCGATTTGACCAATTTAATTATTTGAATATTTTTTGTTTCAAGTCATTTAAGAAATCCGAAAGTCATTAAAATCATCTTTTGCTCTTCAGTAAAACTGAATATTGTGATATACTTGCATACTAATATAGTATAAATTGAATAAAATATTAGTATAAAATTGATAAGAATAATTTGAGAAAAAAACAAAAATCTTAATGATTGCAATTAAACTTCTCCAACACGTCACATATAGATATCGTGGTTGTAATATGCTAAAATACATTAAAATAGCCCATTTCTGCAATTTTAACTGTAAATTTCTCAAAATTGTGACGTGCAGCTAGCAATTTAGCAAACGTGTTTGCACAAGCTCGCGCACGAGCCTGATCTCGAGAATTTGTTGAGGAAGAAACAAATAAAAAGAATACGTTTATTGAGAGAGAAATTGTGTTACGTACTATTGTGAGAATTAATTTATATAAGTTCTGGTCGAATACGCGGCATCACGAGAGGAAACGACGGTCGTCCTGGCAGGAAGCCATGGTGGAACGTTCCAGTCCGCCTTTCTTGCACGAGGAAAGCAGCCATTGTGGAACCTTTAAGGAAGCCTGTCGGGCATGAGACGAGAATCAGTTGAGGAATCTTCGAGAAATTGGTCATTGTCTTGGTCCTTTCGACCTGTGTTAAGTAACCCGATATTTTTTCTGAGGAGATCTTCGATTATGAGGTACCTAACCGTTTTGTTTACTTGAGGAGAGACGTTAGAGGTACATCTAACGTTACACGAGGGATCCGCCGAGGATCTTAAATTCTCTCACGGTTACGAATTCTCATCTGATAGAAATCTCGAGAAACAGATCTGTTTAATATTAATGTCAAATCGAATCATATAAATGAGCTCACAATCAGTCAAATTAATATTCGTCATTCTTTTTCTTTGGTTGCAACTATTTATTTAACGATTCATTCAATATTGGGTGCGTTCAGCCGATACTCCGCTAGCCTAGCAATCGTGAGCGGTCGCTCGTTTCCTCTCTTTTTAATCCATTGGGTGAAAGGAGAGGAAACGAGCGAAAACGAGCGACTGCTCACGATTGCTAGGCTAGCGGAGTATCGGCAGAACGCAGCCATTGTATTTGTTTCATTAAAGCGTAAATAATCGAACGTTCTAAACGTGATACTTAGTGTCTTCTTGCGTGATAACATAATAGTGCGTATCTGCGTAGCACTTGAGACTTAATTATACTAATTTTAAGTACAATAACCGTTTGATTGCGTTTCAACAACATTTTTCTTTATATGGTTTTATATTCTAACCGTGCTTCATTATGAAATTTCTAATTATTAATTATGACGTTCTAATTTATCAAAGTAATGTGTCAATCCAAAATTGATGGCCTATTACAATTATAATGCAGTAAACTCAGTTAAAAAACTTCTTGCTTTTGTCGTATTGATCGCTCGTGTTTTAGTAACTGCTCATGTAATAATTAATAATATAACCATTTTCCGTGAATTTATCTACAAGACCGATGATAGTTAATAAGGATTCAAACGATAAATTGACATATTATTTCAACGGTTGTGTGAATTCTTTCTATATTGATATTCTTGTGTTTAATTTGAGTTATGTTGATGTTCTGAACGATCCTTTCTTTTATAAATAATAGATAATTCTGAGCTTGACTACGTCAAGATACATCATATGCGTACATACTACATTCACTTTCTTTTATAAAGAACATTGTCTCATGATACAGAATTATATCAAGGAATCTGAAATATAATTTCCATAATTCGAAAGAAAGGACTGTTCTATAATAACAATTTCATTTTCTTTTGTATATTTGATACATTTATGTTACTCATATTGTACTTTTCTATGACACATGTATAATTTTGTTCACGAACACTGGGAAGGTTTTAGGGCAGTTTTCCTTCTCCTAGCAACAAATGTTGGTGTGCTTTGTATAGTTCTGCCTGATATAAATTTTCTTAATTACATAAATCACGTAACACAATTTCTCTCTCAATAAACGGATTCTTTTTATTTGTTCCTTCCTCAACCCTCAACAATTTCTCGAGATCAGGCTCGTGCGCGCGAGCTTATGCAAACAAAACGGAATCTGTTAAAAAAACTACCGGATGCCACAAGTTTCGTTCTTGTGCTTTTTTTGTTAAACGGTATAATTATATATATTTAACATCAATTAAATCATTAAGATCTTTGTTTTTCCTCAAAGTATTCCTATAAAATAACGGTACTAAAATAAAATTTTATAACATTTTATAACATTTATGTATGATTTCTTTATTAAAATATAACGACTTCCCTTTCCATAATAGCCATGCAATACTTTTTACCGGTGCTGTACTTGTACACTATATAGTATAATAAAACTCGAATTATTGTTTACCTGAATGTCCACCAAATATCGAAGCACGTTACGTTTAACCAAAAGAAGGTCGACAAAAACGAGAAATTGAAAATATAAGCTGGAATAATTAAGTAAGTAGATAATGTGTTAATCGTCAAGCACGTATATATTAGAATGTCGATCAAGTTTATATAAAAATGTGATGTCTGTCTGTGAGATTTTCTTAATTTTCCTGCATTGCAAATTTGAAAAAATAAATAAATTTAAAACAAATAGCATGCCAAATTAAATGGTTTATCGTATAATTTTGGTTTAGAAAGACCAGAAAATTATTTACAGGAAGGTCAGATATATGTATTTGTGCATGTACAAAAACTCCGTCCGTATACGTTTTTTTTGCACCCTCGGAGTGTCTATCACGTTTGACGCTATTTTTCAGTATTTTAGAAAATCTGAAAAAAATTCACAAAACATCTGCCTACATTGTAGTTAACGATTTTATAGTTATTTTGATAAACATTGTTTATTCAATATTTTCTGGCAGGCTTGCAAGTTTTATAGTTATGAGCCAGATATCATTTTGGCTCGGACACCGGTAGACACGTATACAGACGGAGGGTTAAACATTATCTATTTGCTTTTAAAAATTTAAAAATTTTTATTTTATTAAGTTATTAGAAAGAAACAAATGTGCGCGGATACATCTAATAGTTTAATTATTAGTTATATATCTATGTATATTAGAGTGATCCTTAAAAAGGGTAATTTTGAATTTTGACTGCTTGAACGGTTCGGAAGGCTCAAAATAAATAAAAAAAATCTGTGCCAAAGGGCGCAGCTTCCTATCTCAATTTTAACACGTGCTGCAGAGCACTTGAATTTTCCTATTAAAATCAAATAGCAAATGATTTTAGTATGAATGCAACAACAATCGGAAAAATTTGAAACTTGACAATTCTTTTACTTATAGTTGTACCTATCTTCTGAAATTTTTATAGATTTTTATCTACATATTTCAGGTTGCTAGTGATCGATGATTTATTTTTAATTTTTTAAGCAAATAGTAACCGATTTTAGTATGAATGCAATAGCGATATCGGAAAAATTTGAAACTTGGCAATTCTCTTACCTAATAGTTGTACCTAATCTTCTGAAATTTTTATAGATTTTTATCTACATATTTCAGGTTGCTAATGGTCGATAAAAATAATTTTTTTTAATTTTTAAAAAATCAAAGGAATCTTGTTTATTAATTTTTTTATATAATTTCGTTTATATATTTATTTATTTATTTATTCGTAGTCTTAAATAAAAATTCAATATTTTTATAAAATTATTTATTTCAAAAATCTTTTATGACTGTCTCCTTTTTCGCAACGGAATATTTTTTATATATTTTTTTACTATTTAGACAATAAATTGTTTCTGATCTTCGTTTAAGGAGATCCTGCGGCCGTATAATTTACCGACATTATCGTTTTTCGATGGATCTTATTTTAATTGGTTTTATAGAATTGCAAAAATCTTTTACATAATTAAAGTACGCACAAAAATCTAGGGTAACAAACGCGATTTTATATCAAAAACACCAAAAAATTAAAAATATTACTTATTTGGGCACATACGCATCTGTCACCTGACGACAATATTTGCTATTATTTTAGTAATGCAAATACGGATGCAGAATTATAAGAAGAGCAGCAACAGTCGTTGTTGGATCTTGCGAGAGATGGCGAGCAATCGAAAAAAAGACAGATGTCATTTCGTTAGACAAAGACAGATATAGGGAAAACAAAATTAGAAAGGTTGACATTATCGACATCGAGGAAGTTCGTCTATCACTGCAGGATCCCCTTAATATCAGAATATAATAATATTTTAACAAAAAACGAAGATCAGAAACAATTATTGTCCAAATAGTAAAAGAATATAAAAAAATATTCTTATGCGAAAAAGGAGACACTCATGAAAGATTTTTGAAATAAATAATTTTATAAAAATATTGAATTTTTATATAAAACTACAAATAAATAAATAAATATATAAACAAAATTATAAAAAAAATAAATAAACAAGATTCCTTTGATTTTTCAAAAATTAACAAAAATTATTTTCATTGACCACTAGCAACCTAAAACATGTGGATAAATCTCTATAAAAATTTCAGAAGATAGGTACAACTATAGGTAAGAGAATTGCCAAGTTTCAAATTTTTCCGATCGCTATTGCATTCATACTAAAATCATTTGCTATTTGCTTAAAAAATTAAAAAAAAAAAATAATTTTTATCGACCACTAGCAACCTGAAATATGTAGATAAAAATCTATAAAAATTTCAGAAGATAGGTAGTACAACTATAGGTAAGAGAATTGCCAAGTTACAAATTTTTCCGATTGTTATTGCATTCATACTAAAATCATTTGCTATTTGATTTTAATAGGAAAATTCAAGTGCTTTGCGGCACGTGTTAAAATTGAGATAAGAAGCTGTCGATCCTTTGGCACAGATCTTTTTTTTATTCATTTCGAGCCTTCCGAACCGTTCGAGCAGTCAAAATTCAAAATTACCCTTTTTAAGGACCACTCTAATGTATATATAAAAGCATTGCTGTATTATTATATATGTAGAATTTATGCATCTGTACCCAGTGGAACGCAATATTTCGATTCAGATAGTTCAAAATTTTGTTGGCCAAAATACATAATCGCGTACGTAACGAACAATGAGGCAACATGTGCGCGCAATGTGTAACCATGCATATTCTGAAGCTCTGGCAATATGGAATATACGATGAATGTCAGTAGTAGAAACGGCAAAGATATTAGAAGGCACGCAGATATATATATCGGAGCTTTAATCTGATTAGCGCATACGATCGTGTCGTAAATGTTCCGCTGCAAGATGGCAAGGCAATAAGATGTCGGTAAAATGAGTGGAGTGTCAGGGCCTAGGTACAAAGAGCCATTGTTGAGGAACACATATCCATGATAATTAAGCTGAAGGCGTTGTAATCCTTGTAGAACGCACGGATCGTGGACAGTCAGTCGAAATAGTTCGTTCAGCCTTTTACCCTTGAAGACCTTGAAATCGTATGCAAATACCCTTGGAAAGGAATAATTACCCGGCCCGTCAGCGACGCATTTCGCTCGCGCCGTTAGGTTATCACCAAAAGGACAACAGAGCTGAATGCAAGTAACGTTGTCACATGCTTCGTATGGAACAATGACAGCCGTAGTATTATCATAGTCGTCTGTAGTAGAATTTCCATAGAGTTCTTTCGGCGTGGAATCGCTCTCGCTTTCAACCTTCGTGAGATTTTCTTCTTTTTGTAACGTGGAGTCTGTAACGTTGATCTCTGTAGAATTCGCGTAGGACTCCATAAACATCTGATTACTTTGTTCGCGATTTTTTATGATATGTTCTCGAGACTCGTACCACATCGAATCATCATTCTTACGATCCGCGTTCTTTGTAGAATTAACACGGGACTGCATCTCGTCGCCATTCTTGATAGAATTTTCACATGAATTGCACTGTGTTGACTCCATCTCGTCATTTCGGTATTGGAAGTATTTCACAGAACTTATGAGAGGATGGTATCGCACCATCGAGTTGTCGCTCCGCTCATCGTCATTCGTAGAATTTCTCTGAGACTTCGAGAATGAAGCGACAAGTAGAAGTACGAAACACCAAAGTGCAATATTTGGTAGACACATCGTTAAACTATTGATCCAGTTTAGCTTCTCTTTGTACCTCCTAAGTATCTAACGCGATATAACAGCCAATTGAAACAGAAACGAGAGTAATAATTGTATTCTGCAACGGTTTTGTCTGAGGAGCAAAGAATAAACCTGATTTTTGAATGGGCATGCGAACGTGTGTTGGGAAAACCGATGACGTCGACTGAAAAAGGTAAAGTACCTCGACCAGATAAGTTCTCGGTCGACTGTGAATGGTGACAAAGCGACAAAAAGAGATTTTGGCTTCTTTGAAAGCAACATCTTTAGCGTATGTAAAATACAAGATAATTCTTTAAAAAAGCAAGAAACCATGATGAATGATTACAAACGAAGGACGAAAGTTTCACACGTATGTACATACGTACAGATATTAATTCCAAAACTTTGTCTCAGGATAATGCGCAGTTCTTTCGCTTATAATATAGTGACGGATATTAAGAAGCAATCATGTCGTTCTAATTCTACATATGTACCGTTACGATGCATAGGAAGTCAGAAATCCGTTCTCATGACATCGGATGCGTTACCATGCAATACGCGTCAGACATATAATGTAATATGGCATTAATTGTAAGTCGTGCAGATTCATTAGATTAAAAATGACAGTCTTTGTAGACGATATGCGTGGCGACCATCAGGAACGATGTGGACGCAAACGAGTATAAAACTTGTTCAATGTGGGTTTTCTCTCCACTTGCAATTAAGCAGAGTAACATTGTGTATTCGTAGCTCCTCATTTCTGTCGAATGATATTCCGTCGAGGATAATTCAATCAGATATAAGGTAATCTTTCATCTTCTCAGCTATGAATTATATGATGCTCTTAACATCATTATCCTTATGTAATGCCGTTGCACTTGAATTATGATCGTCGCAATTAATGTGTAATCTGGCATGCTTAAGTTCCGGGATGTAAGTTTTTTCGAAAGTCCTTGGTTATAATCGTTCTGATGTCATTTTTATATTTACGATTACTACTCGAGAATTTCATTATTATGTAGTCATAAGAATTGTACGGTATTATATAGTTACTTGATTATCCAGTTTTTATTTTAACCGGTTTGTACTGGATAAGCAAACTTATAAAAAAAAACATTCTCTTATTTCGTTTTGCTCATTTATACATATACACGTATATAGGGTGTTTCTGAAATTACATAACATTAATTACATAACGCTATTCCTGATCAAAAATTGAGTCGAAAAGTCCTGAACCATTTTTTTTCTGTCATGCTTAATAAAGCAGTAATTATTGAGTAAAGTCAATCCACTCATTGTCAGTGCCGTTTTTTAGCCGGGCGTACGTCAGTGAGTCGCGTGACTGGTAATGCGCGATGTGCGCAAAAAAATCTTATTTATATTGCATGCAGATAAAGATTTTCAGCATTGGTAGTAAATTTTGGATCACAGCCAGTTTTGTTTATTTACACAAAATCATAGTTACGTTGTAGCTAAAAAAGACACGATTGGTCTAATTGTAAGAGATAAAGGAAAAGTAATTAAACAATGTGACACAAGTGATAAGTGCTGTTTGATGAGAAAAACAAATATTACCTTCTGTGATAATGATATAGAAATGACACGGAACTCGTGAATAATCTTATTTAATAAAACTTTAGAGTAAGAAAGATCAGAATAACAGCGAGTTATTAACACAATGTAATTACACATTTATCAAGGGTGTAAGCGAGAGAAAAGATTTATTTATCGCACACTTTTTTTCAACACATTGTTAATGACACCGTTATTTATAACAATTATGATTGATTTTAAGCTGAAAAATATGATGACGGTTTGGATGATAAAGCTAACACAAGCTGAACACAGTGTTCATAGTTTCGCGATTCACTTCTCGACAAAGCGAATAGCACACGAATGTTCTTAGGCAAACAACAAGACGGAACTACTAGACGATGAGCCGTTGATGGCGTTAAGAAAAAGTTTATCGTACCAGAGAAAAACCTGAGAGCGGCCATCCCCGTTTCGGGGGACAACTACGGCGTTACGCTCGGTAACGATACATGGGTTCGTGTCCGTGCTATGGTTCGTGTCCGAACTACTCAGATGGAGGGGATATGCTGGTCGCGTAAACCGCTCCTCTGTCCGTGTAGCAGTGTACGCTCGGCATTCGGCAAGCTTCAAACGGGGAGAGAGGGACAGACATACGATCTGCTGTCTCCTTCTCTCTTGAGCTGTACCGGCTATTCCACGCATTTCGGGTATCGCCTCTCGTGTCTCGCCGAGTGCCGAGTCTCGAGTCGGCAAATCGACGATGCGCTATGTTACATTTATGTTTATATTTACAAGTTATAATTGATATATTTATAAATAATGCAATTATATTTACAAAAAAATTGCAAATAAATAAATAAATTTTATTAAACATAAAATCGCGTATGATCATGTACTTCGTACTTCCGTAGTTTCCGTACCGTTAAATATAAACATAAAATTAATTAATTAAATAAATATTTATAAACATAAAAAATAAAATTCGTAAATTTAATGTATGGAAATTCTCGTTCCGGCCAATATCCTTTTTCATCTAGAAAAAAGTCATATTAAAAACATTAACTTTGACATAATATTTAAATTTAATATTTAATTGCATAATAATAGAAAAATATTAACTATCAAGAAAAAAAGGTAGTTTAAAGTGTTCTTTTTACTCTTATTAAATTTGCCAAATCGCGAGCAATAAAAAAAAGATATTGGATTAAAATAAAAACAATTTATTATACAAATAATGCACACGGTTAATGTTTCGACTATATTTAGTCTTTTTCGGAACGGATTATTACGAAAGAAGAAGATAAATATCAAGAAACATGATAATTAATAATCAATAGGAACAATGATAATGATAGGAACAATGATGATAATTAATGTTCATTTTTAACATACTAAAACATTAAACATTAGTCTAGACTAAAACATTAAACAATCACCTAACAATATAAACAAAATAAACAAATAATCTAATTGAATCACAAATATAAAAACGCCGGAATAATCGAATGAAACCATGGCAAGATAAATTTATATTTATATTGAGAAGTGGTAAAATCTCTTTCGTCAGGAAGAGAATGTAAAAAATTATTAATGGGGGTATTCTGATTTAAAAGATTTTTAAAATAAAATATATTTTGCAGGATTTTTTTATAGGGAAACGAAGAAAGTGAATAACGTTAAACTTTGCATGTTCACTTTACCTTATTTTAAAATTTTATTTTTATTTTTTAAGTAACAAAAATGCTTTTCCTTTCTATTATATTATAGGTATTCTGGTCACTAGAAGGTATAAATGACAAATGGTGTAAATAATTCTAGCTGTTCTATAGGTATCTGAAACGCAAAAAGCTAAAATTTTCTTATTCAGAAGAAGTATATTATGTGGCTATCGTCTGAACTAAAACTAAACCAATATTTCCCTTCTAGGCAGCCTTTTTATCAAAAATATTATTAATCAATATTAAATAAACAATTTACGGTCTGAGCTTGGATTTTATAGTAGCCTAATAATATTTTTTATATACTATATTTACATTTTTTTTTCAAACTTAATAAACTACCCGCCGACTAAACTTGTCAGGCTTATAACACAGCTCCTATTGGAGTAGTAAAATCATCTCACTCCCCTCTAATTAAATCAATTTAAATAATAGTAAAGAATTTACTACTCCAACAGGAGCTGTGTTGTAAGTCTGACAGGTTATATCGGAGCGCAGTTTATTAAAATTGGAAAAAATATACGTGTAGTACACAAAAAATATTATTAGGCTATTAAGATCCTAGCTCGGACCGTAAACGGCTTATTTAATATTGATTGATTGTATAACGGTCATAAAACGGGGCTTATTTCTCTTATATTATTAAAAATATTATAACTTTTTTTAAAATTTTGTTAGTATTTTATTTTAAAAAAAAACTAATAAACGTATAATGTTTATTCTAGTTCAGACAATAACCACACTTATTCTGACAATGAATAAGAAAATTTTTTGTTTTTGGGTTTCTGATACCTAATAGAACAGCCAGAATCATTTACTCCGTCTGTCATTTACACCTTCTAGTGATCAGGATATAACATAGAAAAAATAGCATTTTTCTTACTTAAAAAATAAAAATAAATTCTTAAAATAAGTTTAAATAAGAACATGCAAAGTTTAACAATATTCGCTTTCTTTGTTCCGCTATAAAAATTCCTATGTATGAAAAATAATTATTTTTAAGGCCTTTCAAACCAGAATACGTCCTTAATTTATTGTTTGTTATTAATATATTGTTATTAATTATGTACATATAAGTATTAGAAAGCATATGGTATAAAATAATTTCAATATTCAAATTATTGTAGAAAAAAAATCAATTATTTACATTTTCTTCTGTGTACGTGTGTATGCGTGATGTTATTGACAATAGTTTCTTTGCACGTTTACATTTCTTTTACAGATTTTTTACACGCTTAATTTTCACAAGTGTGATGTCAAATACAGACAAGATGTTTGTTTATCTGTTATAAGCGTTATTTCGAATGCAAGATTTTAATAATCAAACGTTTTTAATAATTAAACATTTTCAAACTGCAAACGAGGGACAAGCAATATCATCTACACAGCAAGTAGCCTTAAAATACTATGATCTTTTCTAGCAGCACTAACGTATAATTTGTCCGCCGACATTACGAATTTCTTCTGCAGCAACACATAAAATGTTGAACAGTTTCCTCGAATGGTTGTAACAACGTCTGTATGTCCTTGCATTATTAATTCGTTAAGGTAGTTCACATTTTCATTCTAAAATAATAATCCTATTAAAAAATGTTTATTCTTTTTTAAAGAAAATGCTGTCTCAAATGTTATTCTTTCAAAAAATTTTGACAGACTTGGAAGAAAGAGTTTATATATATATGTATATATATATATATATATATATATATATATATATATATAGACAGAAATTTATCTTAATTTTTAAAATATATTTTAAATTTCTTTAAGGCATTTAATGCGCGTGTGAGTATGAAAATGCAATTTGTTTTTTTAAATATGATAAATATTATTTTTTAAAAGCTTAATGACAATAATAATCAACGGCAAGACGTTTGTGTGTGATGAAAAATTTACAACAAAAAAAACACACAAATATATATAATTAAATGTAAAATATGTGTGTTTAATTAATAATATTCACGATGTTTAGAAATACAAATTGGATTTTCATATTCACACGCGTGTGGCCGGGGCGTATTAAAAAAAGAGGTGTGGCCTCGGAAGGTTAATGATGCAAAAGCATGCAGACGTCGTTATAATCGTTCAAGAAAACTGTTCAATATTTTATGTGATTGTTGCAGAAGAAATTCGTAATGTCGGCGAATAAATTATACGCTAGTGCTTCTATAGAGAAAATTGTAGTATTTTAAGACTACATGCTGTGGATGATATTGCTGGTCACTCGTTTGCAGATTGAAAATGTTAAACGTTTGATTATCAAAATCTTGCATTTGAAGTCACGCTTATAACAGATAAATAAAAATCTTGTCTGAATTTGACATCACACTTGTGAAAGTTAAGCGTGTAAAAAATCTGCAAAAGAAATGTAAACGTGCAAAAAAACTTGTCAATAATATCACACACACACGCACACACAGTAGAAAATGTAAATAATTGATTTCTTTATTATTACAATAATTTGAATATTGAAATTATTTTGTACCATATGCTTCCTCACACTTATATATGTATGTAATTATGTATGTAATTAATAACAATATGTTAATGACAAATAATAAATTACAAGGGCATATTCTGGTTGGAAAGATCTTAAGGACGTTCTCCGGAAAATCAATTTTCTCTATTTTTTTTTTAAACTGTGAATATAAATTAATTTAGGTGTGCTTTATGCGTGGTATTTCAATACCTCTTACGGTATTAAAAATCGAGATATTGAGCTTCAAAGTTTCAACTTTTAACATGGAATTCCTATTCCGAGCTATCGTAAAACAGACATATTATATAACGAATATTGAAAAAAGTTTTCTCTAAATGTTTTTGAAAAACTAGTATATGATCCATAAAAATAGAAATAATATGCGATAAGTGTCAATATACCCTTGCGGTACGCGTTTTCGAGAAATACTTGTGTAAAGTACGCAATTTGATATGAATTTTTCGCTCGGTTCAGGAATGACAGAAGAGGAGAGGCGTCAGTTATTACTTGGCAACGCCGCATGAGTTCTCACGCGTGAAGTTAACTTTTTATTTTTTAGTTGTTATATGTAATATTTTGTATATAAATAATAAAGGGTCAAAGCACATAACATGGCGTAGCGATATACGACGGTCGTAGTTCCCGACCTGACAGATCAGGATACGCCAAAGCTTGTGCGTTGTTTACGTCCACGACTACGACTGTCATATGTGCTTTGGCCCTAACTTTAGTAAAATAAATTTTTCTTTTTAAGCATGAATACAAGTTGAGCACGACTGGAGCCGGAGAAGGTCTTTAAAAATAAGTATTTTTCAGGAATTTTTAATTAGGTGAACAAAGAAAGCGAAAAACGTTAAACTTTGCATGTTCTTTTAATCTTATTTTAAGAATATATTTTTATTTTTTAAGAAAAATATTCTTCTTATCTATGTTATATCTTGATCACTAAAAGACGTAAATGAGAGATGAAGTAAATGATTCTAGATTCTAGCTGTTCTAAATAGCAGAAATGTAAAAACCAAAACATTCTTATTCAAAATAAGTGATGCGGCTATCGTCTGAACTACAATAAACATTGTTTATTAGTTTTTTCTTTTAATAAAATACTAATAAAATTTCGAAAAAAATTATAATATTTTTAATAAAAAAGCCGCTTTTACACACACAGAATAGAAATATTGATTTAATTCTAGTTCAGACAATAACCACACTTCTGCAGAATAAGAAAATTTTAGCTTTTTGTGTTTCAGATACCTAGAACAGCTAGAATTATTTACACCGACTGTCATTTATAGTGACCAGGATATAATAGAAAAGAAGAACATTTTTGTTACTTAAATAAAAATAAAATTTTAAAATAAGGTGAAGAGAACATGCAAAGCTTAACGTTATTCACTTTCTTTGTTTCCCTATAAAAAATTCCTGAAAAATATATATTTTAAAGATATTTTAAGTCAGACTATATATATATACTCCCGTTAATAATTGTTTACATTCTCTTCCTGACGGAAGAGATTTTATCACCTCTCAATATAAATATAAAATTTATCTTGTCATGGTTTCATTCGATTACTCCGGCGTTTTTATATTTGTGATTCAATTAGATTATTGTTTATTTTGTTTATATTATTAAAAAATTATTTAATGTTTTAGTCTAGTAGACTAATGTTTAATGTTTTAGTATGTTAACTTAAACATTATCATGTTTTAATATTTATCTTCTTCTTTTATATTCATAGTAATCCGTTCCGAAGAAGACTAATTATAATAAGTACAGTCGAAATGTTACCCATGTGTATTGTTTATTTAATAAAGTGTTTTTATTTTTATCCTTTTGTTGTTGGTTGTAATTTAGCCGTAATTTGGCCAATTGAACATGCATAGGTAAAATAAATTTAATAAGCGTAAAAGAACATTATAAACTACAATTATTTTTCACAGTTAATAATATAATTATTGGTATGCATTTAAATATTACATGTAAATATTATTATGCCAAAGTAAAGGTTTTTAATGTAAGACTTTTTTAGATAGAAAAGCATATGTATAGAACCGTGATTTTTATTCATTACATTTGCGAATTTTAATTTTTAAGTTTATAAATATTTATTTAATTAATTATATTTGCAATTTTTATATATTTATAAATTTCTAATATATATATATACATATATATATTTTATTATAAATATAAAAATTAAAATTTGTAAATATAAACGCAAATGTAACGTAAGGTAAAAGGCCCTATTATGGAACACTTTTGCAGAGGTTATAGATTATTGGTTGATTAACATTATTATAAGGGTTCATATATAAATACTTTGAGTTTTGATCGATAGGCGTTCAAGGATGAAAATAAACTTTGGAAAATTAAAATTTATTAAAAATTCGAATTATTATAAATAAAAAACTAAAGCAAGAACCTGTACGTCTGTTGGAACACTATTTTTATAGCTTGCCCCCCCCCCATTCCATAATCGATGTCCCCTTTTTGGAACGCTCAAATATTTCTCGTTAAGTACTCATTAAGTTTCAACTATTTTTATACATTTAAATGGTTTTGAATATCCGGAAATAGCTTAACTTGTAGTTCTTGGTTCATAGAACAGTTTTTTATAAAATAAACTACTGTTTCATACAGGGTATGTACATGAAATTGGTTATAGCCGACCTAACCTCTAAGGCATGTACCGTTTTATGGAACGCAGCGACGCTCTGTCTGTATAAGTAAATATTTTTTGTTAATACTAGTTATTACAAAACAATATTGTTGCACATTTTTTTAAAGCAATAATACTTGTAGATATTAATAAAATTTTTATATTTATCAAAGCTCATCATAATTATTTTTTATTTTGATTTATTTAATACTGTTCCATGTGAGGGACATGATTACCCAGGTGTTCCATAATAGGGCCTTTTACCTTATAGCGCATCGTCAATTTGCCAACTCGAGACTCGGCACTCGGCGACACTCGGCGAAACACGAAACACGAGATAGGCCAGTCAATAAAGACAATCAATTCACTTTAATTACAACAGTTTTCAAATTTTGATGGCATATTGGGTGAGTTAAAATAACAATAAATCTCATTTTGCAACCATCTTCGAGGTCCCCCAGATAGCACAATGACATCCTCGGGAAATCCAAAGGACATCCAGGACGGACAACCGGGATATCCTGGGGATATTTCCATAAAATCCCGGGATATACTTTGGATGTCCTGAGGAATAGCAAATGATCCCCGAATTCTAGTCCTCATGACATCTTGAGGATATCCCGTCAGACGTCCTTCTATGGGATACGTTATGGACATTTTTTAGGCGTCTGAAGGGAAAGATTCTAAAAGTGAAATCGAGCTATTAATCCAATCAGCAATAATTGTTTTATGTTTGGAAGATTTTTTTAATATCTAAAAAATATACATCTTGATATTTCAAAAATATACACATCTTGCGAATGTCATGATTTTGCTTTGCCGGAGACCTGCTTATATTACCCCTCAACTGAAATCTTCTTACGAGTTAGTCGTACCATTATGCGCCGCCTAGTGGCGTCGTTTCAAACTAGCACAATGACATCCTCTGGAAATCCGAAGGACATCCAGGAAAAATGCGCTACCATGCATCTTTCTTAATTAAGAATATTTCATAATATTTGAAAAATATTTGAAAAAAGATTATAGAACCAATAATAAATTTAAAAGATTTTTAAATATTTTGAAACGAGATTATAAAACAAATAAATATGTAGATTTAAATTAAATATTTAAAAAATATATTTCAAATATTTAAGAAAATATTGTCTGAGTGATAAAAAAGAACGTAGGATATGTATATAATATTATATAATTTTCACCCTTTTTTTGCAAACAGTTCAAAAATGACAATTTTTTAATTATGTCATTGTTGTAGGGTGAAAATTCAATACACTGAATAAAGAGCTAATATATGTATAGCTCTAGATATTTTTGTTCCTCTACAATCAGTTATTGCTATTTTCACTTATTCCAAATACGTAAAAGATATCCTAAAATTATCCAAAATGTGTCCAGGATGTCCTGAGGAGTTTTATAGGATATAATACTCAGGATATCCTGCGATACTCCTCAAGATATCCTGGACATGCGTAAGATGATTTTAGGATTTTTTATGGATTTTAGGATTTATTTAACTTTAGTGGACATTTATGAAAAATTTATAATTTATTACGGTACTTAATGTTCTGAAATTACTTTAAGTATTTTACAATTAATGAAATAAAATAAAATATTTGTATAAAATATTTACGACAATATATGTCCTGGATGTCCTTCGGATTTTCCAAGGATGTTATTGGATATCTGGAAAACAACTAAATGTCCTGAAAATATCCCAGGATATCCTGGACATATTCAGGACGATCCTGAGGACGTCTTGTGCTATCTGGGCCGGAACATGCTAAATATTGCAAAAAACGTTAATTTATTGCTATAACTTTGCGAAAAAAATTGCAAAAGTCCTGCGAACTTAAAGCAATGTCTATTGTAATATTTTCCGAAATGTATTAGATTTGCAACCTATTTCGAGGCGCGCAACATTGCAATTTTTTATAAAACAACGTATTTAGTCATTAATAAATTGTAATAATTTGCGTAACTAGTAGAGAGTTGCAAATTTATATTTGGATAAGGGAAGACATTTGAAGCATTCCGTAAAATTTGCAAAACTTCTGCAATTTTTTCACGCTTGTAAAAAGTGCAAAATAATAATTGTTGCTAATTTTTCACTGTTGCGGACTTTGTCCGAGATTACAAACTTAACAGTTTGTGACGAAAAATAATCTCAACGTTTGCAACCAATTTGCAAAATTTTTGCAATTTTTTTGACAAAATTACGACCAAATAAACAATTGTTCCATCATTGATTAAAAAATATATATTGCGTGCAGCATAAAAGGTTGCAAATTGGCACAACTGTTCGGGGCAATTGCAAAAGTTATTCTATCGATTTGCAGCACTTTTGCAATTTTTTTCGCAAAGTTATAATAAATTAACATTTTTTTGCAATATTTAACATGTTCCGGACCTCGGGGATGGTTGCAAAATGAGATTTATTGTTATTTCAACTCACCCAATATTCCATCAAAATTTGAAAACTTTTGTAATTAAAGTTAAATTTTCGAATTTTAGTGTCTTTATTGACTGGCCTAATTGTAAGACGCGAAACCCGAAATGCGTGGTATAGCCCAGTATAGCCGGCGCGTGCTAACGGCAACGCCGCGCCGGCAACGTCACAGCTCAAGAGAGAAGAAGACAGCAGATCGTATGTCTGTCCTTCTCTCCCCGCTCGAAGCTTGCCGAGTGCCGAGCGTACAACATACACGGACAGAGGAGCGGCTTGAGCGACCAGCATTATCCCCTCCATCTGAGTAGTTCGGACACGAACCATAGCACGGACACGAACCATGTGTGTACGGTTACCGAGCGTAACGACGTAGTTGACGTCCACTTTGTCAGGCGGCGCGTCAGTATACGTCCGCTGGAACGGAATGGATCCCGGTTCCCGGTGCATTCCGGTGGCCGCTCTCAGGTTTCTCTCTGGTATTCAAAGACCGTGTATTTAGATTTGAAGATCTCAAAATCTCGATACCCACCAAATAAATGTGACATCGTTCACCATCTAACGATGACTTGGAACAGCGCGTTACAGTCTATCACAGTGCATCCGCCGGCATCCGGTCGCGTTGATACAGGGTGCGTTCGGGGAGACGCTATTAGCGCTATGAGACACTAATGGCTTCTGCACACAGGACGCGGAAACGCTTGCCGCGCGGCAAGAAGCGACGCGGTAGCCAATCAACGTGTTGTTTTTCCGTAAGAACCAAAAGCTTATTGGCTACCGCGTCGCTTCTTGCCGCGCGGCAAGCGTTTCCGCGTTCTGTGTGCAGAAGCCATAAGGGTCGGTTATAGCCGTAATCCGTTGATTTAAGCCGTAATCTTTAAGAAATTGACCAATCACAGTCAATTATTCTTCTCACATTTGACTGTGATTGGTCAATTTCTTAAAGATTACGGCTTAAATCAACGGTTACGGCTATTATAAACCAACCCTAACGCTATGAACCCCGTTCGGAAAGCCAATAGTATGATAACGTTAGCATGCTACCCGAACGTACGCGTAGCACTAAGCGACAACGTTCGGAGAGCGCGATATTGTTGTGTATTGATGATACAACTGTGACAATATGGATAGAGAAAATATTGATCCGTTAGTGCAACAGAATACAATTAAAAATGGAATTATTGCAATTTTGCAAGAACTCATCGATTGTTCATCATCATCAGAGAGTGATGATGATGAGGTGAAACATATTATGTATGTAACAGAAAGAAGAGAAGAAAAGTTGCCAAGATTAAAAAACTATGTGGAGAATATTTTTCCAGCCTATAATGATCAACAATTTAAGTCACACTTTAGGTAATTTGCATTCTATGAATTATACGTGTATTCTATATTATGTAAATTACACTCAATTTATTTTTTCTGTTTTAAATTATGTACATTTCTATATTTACTAAGAGGTTAATTTTGTACTGTTTTCTGGCACAGAATAACAAAAGATACATTTGAATATGTATTAAATCTTATTGCTCCGAGATTAACTAGAACATATGCGGGACAACCAATGATTTCTCCCGAAAAGCAATTCTTAATTGCAATTTGGCGTATGGCAACACCTGATTCCTATAGGTTAATATTGTTTATGAAATTCAGATTTACCTTGAATGTCTCTGTGGTTATTAATTAGTATCTTTTCAGATCTATATCTGAAAAATTTGACGTTAGTCGAAGTACTGCACTCATCGCTACAAGAAGAGTGATAGAAGCCTTATATGAATTGGCACCATTTTTCATTAAATGGCCATCATATAACAATGCTCAGACAATTTGGATTGGATTCGAAGCTGCAAGTGCTTTTCCAAAAGTAATTGGAGCGATTGATGGCACCCACATTAACATTCCAGCTCCACATGACGAACCAGCAGTGTATGTAAATCGTAAAGGACACCATTCTATCCAATTACAGGTTTGTTATGTTTGTCCTGACTGATTAAGATTTGGTTACATTAATATTATTTTAGTTTTTCTTTCTAAAAAAAGGCATGTTAAATCGATACTCGCATCTCTCAAAGTCTTCTCGAAAGTCTCGAATTGCTTTGTTGGCTTTTTTCCGCGATGCTGATTGATTCTGTTGCTGCGCTAACTTCGTGAGCGGCTGTCATAGCATATTTTAACAATTGTGTGTAATATTAAAGCTAAATAGCGCGCGCGAACCGCGCGTCTGTGATGTCTAGTATAAGCAAAATTTAAAACTGCATATGTTTGTTTCACCAAAGCAAAAGCGACAATTTTAAAGTTAACAGTTGTTTACGGCTTCTATAAATCCGGCTTAAGCCTAACTATTGAAATTTCTATGTTGATTAATATATTTATATTTTTTCTGAATTTTTAGGCAGTATGTGACCATAAAACACGCTTTCTTCATTGCTACGCAGGTCATCCAGAGTCTGTGCATGACCAAAGAGTGTTCAGATTGTCTGAAGTGCAAAAATGGTTAGGAAATCCAGAAAAATTTCCTGAAGATAGTCATATCCTTGGAGATGCTGCATACAAATTGCATCAAAATGTTATTGTTCCCTACCGAGACAATGGGCATCTTACTGCTAAACAAAAAAACTTCAATTTTTGTCATTCCTCAGCTAGAATCGCTATTGAAAGGGCTTTTGGGCTCCTTAAAACAAGGTTTCGCAGTATAAGGACTGTTCTTGCAATAGATAGAGTGGATTTAATTCCAATGTTTGTGATTGCATGTTGTACGATGCATAATGTTTGCCATTTCCCTGGCGAAAATAAAGCGTTTGAAAAGCAGAAATTGCAACGCTTGAGCGTTTGAAAACGTCTTTCAAACGCTCAAACGTTGCAATTTCTGCTTTTCAAACGCTTATAAACTTCCTATTTTCGCCAGGGTTAAGGGGGGACGAAATTGAACTAGAATTTAATGAAGTACGAAGACGACAATATTCCTTTTCGAGATGCTGCACAAGTTGAACAAGCAGGTCTTGCCAAAAGGGATTTGATTTGCGAACGACTTCCTATGCGACATGTTCAGGAATGTTCTATAATCAGTTGCAAATGCCTTGTCGCCAGTCGCAAACGACATAATTGACGAATTACATCGCAGTATCACAACGTTAGCGACTGGCGGACAAAGCATTTCCAACTTATTGTAGAATCCTCCTTAAAGTAACCTTGTAAATCAACTATTGATTGTAATCAACACTCTGATGTCATGAGAACACATTTATTTGAACACTATTACTAATTCATATTTCTTTGTTATTGTATTGGCATAACTCATGTGTATGAAACAGGAATCATCTAGTGCCAAAGCCAGAATATCGTTTTTCTCTTTTGTTTCAAATTTGATATCAATAATCTAGTATAAATAATTTGTTTAATGCACTGTCTCTTTGTCAAAAATAAATGTAAAACTGATATAAAACCTTCTAGTTTGTAATAAATAAATATTATTCTAAGAACTGTGTTCTTTCTTTTTTACTAATAAATTAAATTATGTCGACAGAATTGTACAAAATTTTATATCAAGTAGCATAGAAAAGTTATTACACTGTTTCAATAACAATTAGTTGCGTAATTAGTAAATAGTTATATGCAGAAATTTCATTACAACAAAGTATTACATATATATGTATGTTTATTTATATAAAGATGGATCTATTACATTATCAGGTACATTATTTTAGAATTATCCAAAATAACTCGCTTACTATTAATATTTATTATTAAAAAATAAATATTTGTTTCTATTAAAGTATTTCATATACTTAACAATACGTAAATGCCCACTCTTAAAACAAAATAAAAGAATATTTTCTTATTTTAGAAATACTGACGTGTATCATCACAGAATACTCTTAGGTGTATTATCACAGAATACTCTTAGGGCTTGAATCTTTAAAATATATCGTATACGATAGTCGACAAAAAAAACTTATAGCACGTGTAAGGTAATTATATAAAATCTTGATCATGTGCAAAATATTTTCGACAAAAAGAAACCTAGTTCTGCTTCATGCATCCATCTGACCTAAACAAGCAAAATCAAAATCACTAGACAAAACATACAGTTAGAAAAACCATACAAAATGAGAGATTAAAGGTAAATACTTTAATCAAAAAACATTACTTGTAATTTCTGAGTGAGTTTATCTAAAACTTCAAGAAGTTTAGCTCGCTGCTCTGTTGTCTGCTTATGACGTTGAAATTTATTTTCCTCTGAAATTCTTCTACTTTCAAGAATGGCTTCTGCAATATTATTGGCCTTTCTTTTGTGGCCTTTCTTTTGCAACCTTAAAGAAGTATCATTGCTGGAACTGCTACAGCTACCGTCAAGGGAACTGTCGCTACTTTCATTCTTCATTATTACACCTGAGGAAGAGGCTACAGCAACAGGCTTCATAAAAGGTTTCTCGCCTAATAATGATTCCATCAGTTCAATGTAAGGCCAGGCCCGTGGAGCATTTCCGGATTTTGAGTTATGATCTTTTATGCTTCTTTTAAAGGTTTTCTTCATCCCGTTAAATTTGGATTGGCATTGTGGACCAGTAACGTCGTGTTCATGGCTACGAAGCACTTCACTTATCTGGTCCCATACTCGTCTTTGTGATATTTTGCCTACAAAAGAAGGATAAAATTTATGACATCATAAAGTATAAACAACATTATAAAATCAAATTTTATATTATTATCTTACCAGATTTGGTATCTTCTTCTCGCTTCCGAAATTCCTCAATAAGAAGGAGAATAGCCTGATGCGACCATTTGAAAGCCGAATCTTGTTCAGCATTACCCTGTTCTAAAGCAACATCCGGACTTAATGTTGTTGGGACCATAAGACCAGAGCTGGATGTAGCTCCTTTTTGCTCGTCTTTAAATCTTCCAATACTTTAGAAGCATAAACAATATCTGAAGATACAAAAAAACAAGTAATAGTTAATTAATTATTAGAAACAATGCTAATCATTCAAAACATGGGACATATTTATTAAAAACATATTATTTTTACAATTGCATAGTACTTTAATTCCTATTAATATGTAGAAACATGTTATTACATTAATTTAAATGTAAATAAAGCTGCTTTTACATGCTATAAATAAAATCTTAATAATTATGTATCATAAATAACACTAAACAAGAACATAACCTCTTATACTTACCAGTTTCCACCCTTTTTACCTCTTCCGATGAAAGATATGTTTATATGTTATACCAGTTTCAGCATCTTTCAAATTTAATTTTACAAGTGGATCCATTTTCTATTTACTCGTGAATCCCGTGATATCTAATACACTTGTATATCACAGAAAGCAACAGAAAAGGCAGCGAAAATAACAAGTGAACGCTGTGAGCGTTCGGCGTCTCACCTCGGGTGCGTTCCTTTTGGGCGCTCACGCGCTGTAAGCATCATTCTATCTTCGTTGCACATTGAATATCAAACGAAGATAGAGCGATGCTTACAGCGCGTGAGCGCCCAAAAGGAACGCACCCCTCGAAGACGATAGCGAGAAATAGCGCGAGTAATGACGTCACGCTGCTTTTAGTGTGACGTCATCATCAATTTCATAGCGACAATAAGCGTCTGCTCGAACGGTCAGAGCGCGCTTATAGCGCCAAAAGCGAGCTCCCGCCTCCCCGACGCACCAACAGTCGCACGTGTGTCTTCATGTCTTGCGTGTAAGTTGACTTCAATAATTATTTTACACGTGTAAAATGGGAAACAAAAGGAAAAACCATGACGAGAGTGATTACGAATATGATCCAGCTCCCAAGCATTTGCAAATAGGTCATATCAAGAAACAAGAGAAGCGTCTTATCGTTATATTGGAAAATGCTCAACTAGAATCTGTGAAGGTAAGGTTATATTTTCTTTTATATGAATATCTATTGATGTTTACAAGTTCTATAATACTTTTCTTATCGTTATTAATCATTTTTTCGTATTTGTGACTTTAATTTTGTGCATCTACAAGCGTAAGTTTGCATAATCGCAGGTTGGAAGTACTTTTGAACTGTTGAACTGCGATGATCACACAAACATTTTGAAGAAATATAATCGTGATCCGGGCACGTGCAGGCCAGACATCACTCATCAGTGTCTGTTAATGTTAATGGACAGTCCGCTAAATAGAGCTGGATTGTTGCAAGTATATGTACATACGGAAAAAAATGTATTGATAGAAATTAATCCACAAACCAGGATACCAAGAACATTCAAGCGCTTTGCTGGATTGATGGGTAAATATGGATAATTGATTTTTAACTATATCACATATGTAGTCGATAGATAAATAGACTTTATTTGATCGCCTATCAATAGACATTATCTTGACGTCTTATGCCAAGTGTATGCGCAACACTAAAGACACAGACTATGTATCTTTACTTAAACTGTCAAGTTAAGAGAGATTATCAGATCTCAATAACATCTAAACCCATTAAGTTCTGAGTAGGCTCAATTAGCTTTGAATTATATAACATAAATGTTTTTATTTTTGTGTATGTGTCTTAGGAGAGCTGATATTGTAATGCAAAGTCCAAAATATAGATATTTTGCATTAATGGGATTATAAGTGACTTTGGCATAGTATACAATATCCGTTTATATTATGTACATATTTTAGTAAAATTATATAAATCTAAGTTGCATAAATCTACATCCAACTATCTCCACAGTAAATTTATGATTAATATGCTAAATATTTTGTTTCAGTACAACTATTACACAAATATGGTGTCAGAGCATCCGATGGACCAATGAAGCTTCTTAAAGTGATTAAGAATCCTATTACGAATCACTTACCAGTTGGTTGCCGTAAGATATTGATGTCGTTTAACGCGAGCAAAGTACTGAATCCACGAGAACTTGTACCTGCTGAAGATCCCATTGCTATTGTAGTTGGAGCTATGGCGCACGGCCAAGTAAGTTATTAAGATAATATTGTTACTATTGTATTGAAAGCTGTATTGCAAATAGTATTTATATTCTTGTTTATTTGTAGGTCAAAACGGATTACATAGAAGATACTTTTTCAATCAGTAATTATCCTCTCTCGGGCGCCGTCGCATGTAGTAAATTATGTACAGCATTTGAAGAAGTTTGGGGAATTGTCTAATAAAGAGCTATGACGTATTATATATTTAATTTCGAATTTATATCAATTGCGAGAACACTATTAGAAGGATTTCTAGAAATGGATATACAATGATTCATTCTATTCTATTTGTACATCTTTTTCTTTGATGTTTTCGTCGAGTAAATATTTAATATATACATGTTTTATTAACATGGATATGATGAAATTAGCAAAATATGATGAATAAACTTATGTACATTGGGATGAATGTACAAATATGTGTTCAACCAAACAAATTGATAAAAATGTGGAATTTATATCAATCGTAAAACACATAATATGAAAAAAAGAATAATATTATCTAATTGTAAGTACAAATTAATTGTAAACAATATTCCATTTAAGTATCTTACAATTTTGCAAAGATCTCAGAATTATAAATATTCTAAACTGATACAAATAAGAATAAATTTATACATTCACATTTTTACTTATGGTTTATTTTAACTCTATATATGGATACTTTTTAATTTAGTTCTGTATATAGTATATAATCACATAATAAATACTTCTATATCAAGTACATTTTGGATGATCAGAAATTAGTAACCAACGAAAGAATAAATAAAAAATTAGCCATTTGTGATACTTGCTCATGCTCTTGGAATTGTTAAATTGAAAGTCGTTAAGGAAAAATTTTAAATTTTTAGATAAAGTATACAAGAAATAAACCGGAACATTAAAAATCATTTTGTGAAAGATGCTCTAAGGCATTTCTCCTACAAAGTAAATTTATTTTTTTGATTCTTGGTGTGTGACGTTACGATGTCTCTTGCCTTAAAAAAAAAAGATAAGGCACGTGCCATGCATTTGTCCGCTGGAAAACATAAATATCAATTTGTAAATATTCGGGGAATGATATGGAAGAGAGAGAGAGAGGAGAGAGAAAAACATATTCGAATAATATAATTTCTCGAAGTCTCTTCTATAGCTCGCTTCATTGTCAGTCAAGACAATGCCATGTCCCATGTGCATATGCACCACGTGGAACAACATGGAACCACGTGTTTGTCTAGCCTCAACGCGACACGATGCATACGAATTATTAAATTCATTATTCGTCAACTATTTTAATTAAATTTCTACCGTGAGATTTTGTCTTATTCATATTTACAAAATGCGAGTATTGTAAATAATCGAGGAAAAAATCTAAGAAAAAGCTAATGCTACTTTTTACTGATATAAATCCATTTTCGGAAACTGTGTATCTAATAGACTATCTAGCTATTGATATTATTAATTTGAAATTTGAGTCAGTCACAATTTACTTTGACAATAAATATAGTATAGTATTTTAGAACGCTACGGCATTCTTCCCCCAAGATTATTTATAACTATATTTGCTAACGCGGCTGAATTTGGCTCAGTAGGATTTCCACGTGGTAATTTACGGTCTTCAGTCGTCCCTTGAAAATTTTTTTTATTGTATGTACACAGATAGGCGTATCTTATACAAATAAGAAATTCTTATTCATATCAAGAAATGATCATAAATAGCTTAAAAAATTCAAAGAATTCCAAAATTCCTCGAGTCAGGTAGGCTGTGGTAGGCTGACAAAAACCGTTTACCGTTACTTTTATATCGGAGTATCGGTATGCCGTATCGCAAAGGCGATGACTCATCAATATCGGTCCGTTTAACGATTGGGCCACGTCAGAGAGACGCCACGGGTCCGCGCGCCAATCGTCGCTCGGAATGCGGAGTTAAAAGGTGGCCGGAAAGAGGGAAATGCGCAGAGTCTGACGCGCCATCGCGTATACCTATCATCGTACGTATGTACGTATCTCCTATTTTTTTTTCTTTCCACCCCCCCCCCCCGACTTTCGTTACGTCATCAAAGCGGAGTGGCGGGGGTCTGTCAATGTCAAGAATAGACTCAAGAATATCAGGCAATCCCGCCGTTTCGCGTGTCACGGCGGCAGCAACCGCCGTCATCATTGGCGCCGAATCAGAGTTGTCGGGCGCCTCGGCGTGTCGTTTCGCGTCGCGAATGTCGCGATCCCAGTGAGAGTTGGTGCGGCTTGGTGCGAGGTAGTGGCTACTTGGCTACTGGCTGAGAGTTTTCGAGTGAACACATACACACACGTACATGCTAAGCACACACACGTGCGCACGAGGAGTCGCCATATTGTGCCGCCGAAGGGTGACGCCGTCGCATCGAACGCATGCGATCGGCCGTCCGCCAGGAGTTTCCTGACAGACTGACAGAAAACGTTAGTTCCCCGAAAATTATCATATTTTTCGCGAGCATGCTGTCAGCGGGTCCGAGCGGCCCCTACGATCCGACATCATTGATTTGACTCTCGTAGTGGCGTGTGTCACGAGTCCACGATTCTGCCCGACGCGACGCGCGTCGGCGAAGCCGCGAAGGCGAAGGCCGCCTGGGCCTGGGTCGCCGCGCCGCGGCGTCGAGCGATACGCCTCGTTCGCGGCACCCGGGAACGGCGACGCCGGGCGTCCCGGCGAGCCGCGTCGCGATATTAATCGCGGTATCGGCGCGTCTCGCGCGCTTCCCGCGCTCGTTCGGCACGTCCCGCGGCCGTGACGATCGCGGGGAGAGGAGAAGATCGATCGTCCCCGTCGCGCCATGTTGGATGAGACATACGGAAGCCCGACGTACGTGACGACGCTCCGCGTCGTGCGTAAAACCACGCGGAAAAGTCACGGCCACGTGTCGTCGGTTTTCCCTCGAATCCGTCGCGCCGACCGGCGACGCGCCGCTTCGTGGCAGCGACGGCCGTTGGGACGCGCGCGGTCGGTAATTATGGATTTTGCGTCGCTCGCGCTTTCCCATGATGCGTCGCGTGGCAACACCAGCAGAATCGTGGAATCGGACCGTCGCTCGGCGCTCGGCCCGGCGATATTAACTGCGGACTGCGGCGTGCGGACGTTGAGCCTCGTCCCGGCGAATGAATTGCCGCGCGCGATGCAACGAGTTTCTCCGACGATATCACGAACTTTATTATAATCAGTATTATTGAAAGAGAGTGCCGATTCCACTTCGTCTTCGCCGAGAAGTGCATTATGGGTGAACATGGAACGACGGAAATTAACCGTTAATTCCTGCATTGGTTGATGATGAAAGTGTACACGTATATACGCAAATAAAGATTTATGATCAGCTGCAATATTATCTTTCTCTACTGTCTTATATCTCTAAACAACAAATGTGGCCGACGGCGACGGTCAGGTAACGCCTGACTTTCACCCGAAACGAACATCGAAAGATCCGGCGGATTATCCCATTGTCTCGAGTATTCTTTTATGTATCCATTTCTAGTCCGTGACGGATGCCTAGCGTTGCTAACTTGGCTACAGTCTCGTGGGATTCGTAAGGATCAGGAAGGGTAAAACGTCCCCACTGTCGTTGATCGGCCAATAGGGCATAGGGCCCTATGCCCTATTGGCCCCGATATCGACGACCAGACGACGACAGATTCGTTTTGGGTCGAGCTGAAGAGACCGGGGTCCGTTAGGCGTCGCTGGGGTGGTTCGTATTTGGCGCGCTCGTATTCGGCCGCATTCGGTCACGTTCGGCTCGGCGGATCGCGTCGCCACTCGCCAGTCGCGTCGGCGGCAGTGCGCGGCGAGGGAGGGAGACGGACAGACGACAGACGGACGGACGGGACGGGTACGGGTACGGGTCGTGCGTGCGGAACGGCGGAACGGGACCATTTCGGTACGTCGCGGAAGAATGCGTAGCCATTGTTGGTGCTGCGATCGTTAGTTTCTAGATCCGAGATCGCCATGGGCACGGGAAAGGACTCAACTGCGCGGAGCTCGTGGATAACGTCGACGGGGCACGGCGCGTGCCACTGATACGTGTGTGCCGAGAAGTCTCGCGACTCGAGAGACGAACGCGCGTCAAGTCCGAGGACTGGCTGGAAGCTTGGCTCGGAAGTCGGGACACACACCGCGTCTCCGCGTTCCCGTCTCGTCTCGTCTCGTCCCGTCTCGTCGCTCGTCGGCGTGAACGCGAACCGAGCGCCCGCGCCCGCGCTCGCACGAGTGAGAGTGAGTGAGGTGCGATATACGGTGGGGCCACTACTCGCTCGCGGCCGCGGCGGCCATAACACCGACCGACCAACCAAACTAAAACGAGCGAGGGAGAGAAAGCGCGCAGTGCGCGAGTTGTCCGGGGTTGGCCCGTTAGTGTGAGATAGTTGGTAGTGTTTTTCCGACTCGGGTCCCCGTGTGCGACGAAAAAGCCGGACTTCCGTCTTGGGAATCAGGTAAGCGATCCCGCGCGCGCGACGCCGCCGGGAGCCTGGCGAGGCCCCCGTTTATACGGCCGCGTTTATAAGAGGTGTAAAGGCGCGCGTGGCGCGTTACAGCCGCGCGTTACGGCGGCGGTGCACATCGAGTGTGGCGCGGCCACGCCGTCGCCGCCACCGCTACCGCCGCCGCCGCCGTTACGTCGCACCGCGGCTCGGCTCGGCGCGGGCCCTTGGGAGGCTTTCTTTCCCGAACGGCCATACCGCCATGTTGAGACCTACGCCGAATCCGAGTGTCCGCTGAAGGTGGCCTGGGTGCCTGGGTTGCCGCGCGCTCGCCGCGCGGCGATCCCCGTTCCTGTCCCCGGCCCCGGCTCTCGTCCGTCCGCGTACGTCGCGAAATTCTCACGGCGTCATCTTTCTCTCTCTCTCTTTCTCCCCCCGTGGCGCCAGTCGCCGCGGTCGTTCCTTCGGCTGGCTGGCTAGCCGGACGGATGGTCCGCGCGGCGGCTCGCTCGGCTCGTGTTTGTTGTGCGTCGGCTGGGCGCGGATCGCGGATCTCCGCTGTGTTCCTGCCTGCCCTCGCCTTTCTCCCCGGCTCCTCCTCCACTTTATGTGAGTCTCGGTTGCCGTTGCCGTTGCCGCTGTCATCGCCATCGCCATTGCCATCGTTATCGTTACGTTATCGTTATCATCGTTATCATCATCCTCGCCATCGAAGTCATCGTTATCATCGTTGTTGCCGTCGTAGTAGTAGCAGTAGTCGTCGTCGTCCTCGCCGCTACTTCTCTTTCGCGCGTGCATCTCGCCTTTCTCCACTCCTACCTCGGATGATGACTGTCGAGCACCTGTTCGCGCCAAGCGCGAAATCTCTTATCTGCCTGTCCCTGATACCTGGCACGTCGCGGCGTGCGATTGTTCCGGCAGGAACCTTTTCCGAGATCGCATCCACGAAATTCTCGTCCACCGACGGTCGTGATTCAACGGTCGTCGGTGTGATGCGGCGTGTGTGTATGGTCTTCCCTCGTGCCCTGTCAATTTTATACGTTTTAACAGGTTCCTCGCTTTCTATACCAGTGTGTAACACTTATCTGTGCCACTTTAGTCAAACTTTCCATTTTGTCTCGCTCCGGCCACCGAGGAGCTCTCTGGGATACGCCGAATCTCGCATCCAGTTCCGGATTCGAGTGGACTTTAAGAATTTTTTCGTATTTAAAAATTGAGAATTTCAGTGTTGATCGAATTGTGTGACGATTCTCGTCGTACGCTTCCTCGCTTCCTCCCTGGTTGCATCTTTGCACAAAAATCATGTCGCTAAAAGTCTCTTCTCTTGTGTAATTTTATTCTTAATCGTTAATCATTTCTTTTTTATAGAAATAAGTTAGGAATTAGACTGGTATAAATTAATGTCTTCTAGTTTATACATATCTATACAAGTATCTCTTTTTTTGCAACAATGTATATATATATATCGTTAAGATAGAGAAAAATTTTTAAGGCTATCTTGCCTTTAACAATATTGAGTAAATATATTTAAAGAGTTAAAATGTTAATTATACCAATCTTGAAAGAAAATTGGCATAGAGCCATTTCTCTTCTTTTAATATTTTGTATGAATAATCTGAAGAGATCAAGTATTTCATTGAAATAGTATAATATGATTCTATTATGATATTTTACTTCAGAATTTTTGAGTTGATATAACATTCAGCATGTAGAATTGTAGATCATTTTAGATTATTACATATTATGTAATATCTGTATTTTTTTTTTTTTTTAGAAAAATAATGTAATATGTAAGAAAAGAGGAGAATTTATATACATATTTCTCCTTTAATAACCTATTAATATATAGTAATATAGTAAGAAATAGATTTTGCTTATCCAGCATGTACCACTAGATTCAGTTTTGCATGATATGTTAAATAATATATAAATTCTCTGAGAATATACATCTCAATGTAAAAATCATTCTAAGACGATGAAACAATTTTTGGGGTTGTTACAATATGGGGTCCTATTGTTATGTTATCCAGATGTTGCTAATGTCGCGAGTCTTGCCTGGAGGTACGGAGTCAAACAGCGGTATACAGGGCTGACATTCAAAGTACTACCACTCGGTAGGCTTGTGTAGTGTTATGCCTCCTCGGCACCAATATCCCTGGTTGCAGCGCAATCGTCTTGGCAAGCAATTAATGAGCTGCCATGCTCAATTAAGAATATATACTTGCCATCTCAATTGTTGATGAAGCCTCATAGCGTCAAGCATCAACGTAAGGCAGTTACCTGCTGCGTAGCATTTATGTATCATATATGTCGGAAAGGTAGGTGAAGCTCATTATCGTGAAGTGGATGAGCCATATATTATAAACGATTACTCGAAAAAAAAAATTTATATATATGTATATGTAGCGTATACGATGTATATGTATACGAGCCTTGCATACATTCAGTAAACTACCTGTTAAACCGTTTGCTACGTGCTAAAGATGCTAGATTATATGCGTGGACTGTCAAGTCGAGAAAATTATCTTGAAAGAAAGATTCGATAAATCTCAACTCGGGAATAAGATATATAAAAATGTAAATGAAGTCAAGGAAAATATTTATGTCGGATATTAATCTTTTTGTCGGATATTAATGTAGCTTATTAGATAGGATTACCAATACTGGCTCTTTTCTTCTCTTTTTTACAAAGTTACTATATTTTACAAAATATTTTAGTATATTTTGTGAAATTGCCACGTAATTGATATAATATATTTCTGTTTATCTATATATTTTTTCTATTTTATGAATAAAATGTCCTTACCATGTCTCGCTCTTTCTGTTGCAGAAACGAAGTCAAGATGCAGCAGGTGGACACCATCTCGCAGAACAATTCTGTGAGTAATTAGTATTTTAATTCTTTATATTTTGTTAGCGCAGAATACAGCTGGCTTACTAACTCTATGCAATATTTGAAAGCTGCATTAAATCCTGTAATATATCCATATTATCCATCAATTTCCCCAGTTTTAACGCATTACATATTACACAGCATCAGTATTCACGGCATAATGTGTGAAATTATATAAACAGATTGCTTCCTAACTTGAAATAATTGGGAGTTTCAAAATGTATAATAAATTACATGTTTAACATTTTGTAATGTCCATGTAACATCTTGTAAATTATTACTTTGCTATGTGATCGTGTCTGTGTAATATATTTTATATTTATTTTTATCAATTTCTCTATGTTTGGACATACAATTCCTATTATTGTTTGCATTTTTCATTCCTTGCATAACACTCGATATAAATCTTTTAACATTCTAAAAAAAAAGAGCGTTGTTTGACTGAATAGTATGTATGAATTGCAGTTAGATGTGGAGGAGCGAGAAAGGCTGTGTAATATACCGAAGGTGAGAAACCTTGCTGACTATGGTTTCGATTAGGATATTTTGTTGAAATATGAATTGGCAACTAATAATTCGTGCTGTTTCAAATAATCTACAAATCTTGCTTTATTCTCTATTAGTCTATAAATAATACAAGCATAATTCTAAATAAATATTAACGATACGAATAAAAAAATTTATAATACATATTTTAAAATATTGTTACAAATTATTAATGTTATATTATTGTAGAGGCAAAATTTTTTTCGCTTTGCTCACTATATCTAGCACTCATGTAGCATAAACATTTTCTATATTAGTATTTATAGCTTATATGTTATATATTTTATGCAATATATAAACGTGTAATGTTTTGTTTCAATTATTGTACAAATTATTTCCGATTTAACGATATGAAAATTTCTTACAATTTTGCATGAGCTACACGAAAGTGCTATTATATTTCATTTCTAAATTCTCACTTTTAAATGCTGTTATGATTTCTAGTAACGATTTTTTTATGCACAATTTCAAATCGCTTGCCTGTGGTTATGGGGATTAAATATTTAGCAGCCTAATTCGCTCGTTGCATGGATGGAATCATTACCTTACAATGCATTCCATTAATAGTTTACTTTTATATATTGTATAAGAATTTATTTTTTGTTTGTTATTTTATAGAATAAGTCTAATGCAATTTTTCCTTAATCTAGTATTGTAGATTTATATATTTAGCTATTAATATTCTGTATAAATAAATGCAACATAACACACATGTATGTACATGAGCAGCGTTCTCAGATGGAGGGACAGGTCCTACACATGCGCAGTGATGCGCTCATTAGCAGACGCGCTTAAGCTCTCCGTTACACATCTCGCTCCTTTCTCAATTCGTTTTCCCTCCAAAAATCAGGGTCGAGTAATGTAATTAAAATTGGTAGGTCTTTTCGTTAAATTCCCATGTACCTGCGTTGGCATGACAATGCATAGATCCTTAAAGCATTCTTTTTGGAAAAAGATCTTTGTTCAAAGATGCATTGTCTAATAAGAAAAAGTTCTCTGTTGCACTTTCCTTTTTCTGCATTTTACTTCTAAAATTCAAGATCCGATATTGCTGTTAGAGTGTCCAGACCTATTGTTTTGTATCATTGTTGTCAAGATTGATGGATATATGGTCAACGTGAGAATCATTAAAATTTTTGGAATACCGACCGAATATTCAGGAAAAAAAAATCTTTCAATTTTAATAAGTTCTCTGTACGTTGCACTTTTCCTCTGCTTTTTCTATTCAATTTTGCCTTCAAAAATTAAACTTAGGTAGTGACTATTAGGAAGGACAGAGACCTTTGTGTTTAACCATGCAGCTACCATTGTTAGTGGAAAATGGTTAGTTTAAGGATTTCCAAGAGCATAGGGATTTTGAAATAGCAATGTCCAATCTTATTCCAATCTTATTCCTACTCTCGGCAAACTGTCTATTGGTCGAATCGGAATGCATTTCAAAATTAACGTTTCTCGCAGCCTCGCACCTCGACGCTGTTCATTTCGACGCTGACCGTATACCGAATAGTTACACGTGCGTTGCCGTCCATTAAAACTTAACTCCGTCCATTTGCAATAAAAATTATCATTATAGTGTTTCTGGAAGAAAATGAAATTTCAGAAAATGGAGTATTATATGGTAATTGATGTTTCTATTAATTGCTTATAATTTCTTTACATTTACAAGATTTAAAAACGCAGAAAATCTAATATAATCTAGCTTGGTTAGTGTGTAGTGAACATGTGGTTTTATTTTTTTCTCAGGAATATTTAGAATTAAACCATACAAACTTTGGAAAAACTATTAGAATTTAATTTATAACTTAATTTAATTTGACTTATAATTTATTTTACTTACAATTAACTTATTTTTTAAATTTATTATATTTAAAATGTTAAATTGCTTTATATTCTTCATTAATTTTTTTTTAGTTAAATTTTGTACAACCCAATCGGTCAGATTTGATATGAAGTTTAATCTATTATATCTATTGTTAGCATAAGTAACAAAAAAATAGAAACTGTTTGACATTTAATAAGAATTTCATATGTTATAGCTTGAGTTTGGTACTACTATACTTCAAGCATGATACCAATATTAACTAGTTACTAATATGTTGTCTTATGATTTTGTGAGTGATGTTTTTTGTGACTGTTACAGCTTGATTGTGTGTGTGTACATTTTTATAATAAAGTATATAAATAATGCATAAATAAAAAGGAAATCCGAACTAATATGTTACGTTTTTGAAAATTCCGAATAAAACTAATATATAAATGTATTCGAAATCGATCTCATATTTATATCTATATTTTTACCAAGTTTCTCGTATCAACAAAAATTTTGTCTTGCGTGATGGTAAAATATAAGCGGTATTATTTGCGTGAACAGTACTGAGCGTTGAATTTTTTGCAAGAATTGTTGGAGGGTATATATTTATAAAACTAAAGCTAAAAAAATTTTAGGGAAATTTTTCAAAATTTTTGAAAATATAAAATGTTAAATATAAATGTGCTGCTTTATATAAAAATTAAAAAATTTGTACAAAATAATTATGCATTTATATTATTTTATATAATTATAAAAAATCACATAATTATATGTAGAAATTATAACGATTTATTGGACTAGATAGAATATGTACAAATTATATATAATTATAAATAAAAAATGATTTATAAATAAATAATTATAAATAAATAAAAGACTTTATAATTATAAATAAATATACGTATCGCACCCCAAGAAGAATATTGCCACAATTAAAAAAAAAATCGATTTTGAGTCACAAATCTATATGCAAAATCTGCTGCACGTGGCTAAAGTGTTATTTTTTTTAAACCGATTATGTTGCGGTTTCTTGGATGAAAGTATCGAATGAATTAAAAACTTAATCGAAGCAGACGTCTTAAGAACAGTATAAGTTTTATTATAACAAATATAATTGTAATTGCGTTAGTTACCTCACAATTAAAAAAAATAAATTTAATTTGTTTTTTCTCTGTTTCGAAATTGTGTATTTTTGTGTAACAGTATTCTCGGGTGCGATATATTTAGTAACGTGCATGCACTCAATACACCCAATTTACCTAATGCATATATTTATAATATAACATGCATATATATAAAAAAAAATACATACTTAATAAATTCTTCATAATGTAACGGAAATAATTTTTGGTTTTACATAAAAAGAAAAAGAGGAAAGATGAACCGTGCAAGAAATTCAGTTAAAAGGAACAAGCCTACAAACTGAAAATGTTCAGAAATAAACGAGAAAATATTTGTTGGAGAGAAAAAAAAGGACAAAAACTTTAGGTTAAAGTACAAATAAAATGAATGAACCTCTCAGGGCTGCGTTCCAAAATTTTTCCTGTTAACTAAAATTCTACAGTGCACGTAACGTAAACTATAGATTTTACTCAGATTTTAGAACGCAGCCCAGTAGGTGGGGAGAGAGTATAAAAGTTTGATTTTCTAAATTATTCATAGCCGTAGACACGTTCAGTTTGTGCGTAATCGAGTTGTATCGAATTGATCTAATTATATCTACTTGTTTTAGTTGCAATTGATGCAATATGAGTATATATTTAATTTACAGAAAGAAAAAGCAAATTAATTAATGTTCAAATAGATGTATTATATCAATTTTGATATATGCTTTGGCAAATCACGTGTTATGTGAAATACTATCGTGTGAATTACAGAAAAGATGTGTCTATAGAAACATAGTATTTTATTTTTGCATTTGCGTACATTTATGCGAAAATATCAAAATTTGGTGCAAAAATCATAAAATTGACCTGACTTAGTAACCAGGCATCCATCCGAAATGTGTAGCCTATTGTCTTCTTAAGCTTATTATCTTGTAGCAAAGTACCTGACCTGACCAACCTTAGCATTTTTAAGAACATATGGTTAAGATTTTAAATTTCTCGGTTGCTATCGGTCGATTTGCTTAAACTTCAACGATTATCTTTGACTATTTGCTGAGTTTTTACTCGTTGGGATACTGAATCATTAAACTGCAAGAATAGAAATAGAAATTTAAAGAAAAAGAAATATATTTAAAAAAAGAAATATATTTAAAAAAAAATTTAAATGTTTTAATTTACTTAAGAAAATTATTTTTAAAAAATTGTATTTAACATCTCACTGTTGCACACGTATCTAATATAAAATTTAACATTCTATGTGTTAGAACAGATTTTTTAAAATATTTAAAAATTTAAATGGGTACAAGTAAAATTGCTTTTAAATATAAGTCTGCTAATGATAGTTTTACGATACATCTGAGAACACTGCATATAAGTATGTTGTAATTAATCTAAAATGCATGATACTGACATAAAATTAATAACGTATGAATATGTCAGTATTAAGTAGAGTTATTCTATATTCTTTGCAAAATGTGATGTGCTTAATACATTTCTTACTTAACATGTAAAAATACTACAATGTAGATGCAATAATTGAAAGATATATTATTTGTTTATAACTGTAAGTAACAAAATAAAAATGAACAATGCAGACGAGCACACCTGGTAAGGCTTCGACTACGCCAGCGAGTCCTGCAAAGGAACCGCCTCCACGAGACGAACCACCTCTGGAACCGGTGAATGGTATAGTTCAACCACCGGTTGTTCCACCACCAAATCGTCCAGGACGTATCACGAACCAGTTGCAATTTTTACAAAAGGGTGTTTTGAAGCCAGTATGGAAGCATCAATTTGCCTGGCCTTTCCAACAACCTGTCGATGCGAAGAAACTGAATCTACCAGTATGTTAAAATTACATCTCTCGAATATTAGTGTTATAAATTATTGTTAATTATTTACTTGCGAAATAAAAAGTTTTTGATTTAATTTAGTTATAAATTATTACAATATACATCAATTTTTTAAAAACTTTTTTATGAGGATTTACAATAATTTTGTTATCGTGCAGATAAGTGCTAAACCCATTTTTTTTTTATTTAAAAGGATTACCACAAAATTATCAAAAAACCAATGGATTTGGGCACAATCAAAAAGCGGTTGGAGAATTCATATTACTGGAGTGGGAAAGAATGTATTCAGGACTTCAATACTATGTTCACCAACTGTTATGTCTACAACAAGCCAGGAGAGGATGTTGTAGTTATGGCACAGGCTCTCGAAAAATTATTTCTTACAAAGGTATTTCTTATCATGGTAACATTTCTATATTATTATTGTCTGTTAAATGAGAACATTAATATTAATAAAGAAATTGGAGGAAACTACATATATACAAATAAAATATTCAAATAATGAGTATTGGATTTCCGAAATTTAAAATAAAGATCAGGATTGGCTATGGGAGTCAGACGCGGTTATCAGTGCGTAAAAAAACGTTAAGCGATTTATTCAATCAAGTATATATTTAAACGTTTCGGCTCCAGATTGAGCCATCTTCAGTGAAGTATATATAAAAAAAAAATTATAGACTATATAACGAGTCTTCCGAAAAGATACATTACATGTAGAGATGAAATCAACGAACTTGTCAAAAGGCGGACACGAAAATTCTAACGTCAATATCGTCATGTCACGTTTACAATAACCAACTGTGACAAATAAAATATAAAAACGTAAAGGGTCGCCAATATAAACATTCAAAAACTAAAAGCGGTGGTACCTCCTAACACAGTACATACACAACAATCAGCATGGTTTACAATTTGTTTAGTATATATACATAAGCGTGGTGAAGAAAATCTGTATCCGTTTGTAAATTCACTGTTTTTCTGTAACTTAATATGCGCCATTTCCGAAACTAGTCTTTTTGAAAGGAATCTTTCTTTGTCTAGTATCTCAACATTCTCCCAATCGAATTCATGGTCGAAATTAATTCTATGTTCCATGATAACGGATTGAGTTGTAGTGTTTCTCCGAATGTGATTCAACAAATTGTAAACCATGCTGATTGTTGTGTTTATATTGGCGACCCTTTACGTTTTCATATTTTATTTGTCACGGTTGGTGATTGTGAACGTGACATAACGATATTGACGTTAGATTTTTCGTGTCCGCCTTTTGACAAGTTCGTTGATTTCATCTCTGCATGTAATGTTGTATCTTTTCGAAAGACTTGTTATATACTGTTTAACTTTTTTGTATATACTTCACTGAAGATGGCTCAATCCGGAGCCGAAACGTTTGAATATATACTTGATTAAATAAAATATTGTTTTATTAGACAAAACAGTAGTATAATGATTTTTTTAGGTTGCACAAATGCCGAAAGAAGAGGTGGAGTTAGATCCACCTGTCCCGAAAGGGCCCAAGGGCAAGAAAGCTGGAAGAGTTGGTGGACCAGGAGTAGGTGGAGTAGCGGGAGGTACAGGAGCAGGTAGAGGACGACCATCTTCGGGTGCAGCCGCTGTTACTTCCAGTGTACCAAATAGTTTAACACCTTCTGCTACGTCGGCTGGAACAACAGGCGTTATACCCATGCCGCCTCTTGGTACTCAGGCACCAGCCTCGGTACCTGGAAGCACGAATACAACCACCATCGCTCCACCCTCAAGTATGGGTGTTACACCGATGGCTACTCACAATTCTCTGCCTCAGCAAGTTGTCCCTCCAACCACGGGTTACCATGCGCAGCCAGCGATGGATCCTCAAACAGCTTCTGCTGTGCCTCCACCTCCACAAGTCCCCTCAACACCCACTGTAATGCCTCCGTCACAACCTGCCAAACTTAAAAAGGGAGTTAAAAGAAAAGCTGATACTACGACTCCTACCGCAAATGCATTTGACCCATTGTATGCACCTATGGATTCCAAGAATGCCAAAATACCTACGAGAAGGGAATCTGGCAGGCAAATTAAGAAGGTGAGTATACATGAGTATATTTTATTATATTTTATATTTGAATGAAAAGCATTAAGGTGGCTCTATAGTAAACTAAAAGACTAGCCACATAAATAAAACTTTGGGAGTTTGTTCTTTAACATATAATAAACCATCTGTCAAAATTTGAGTCCCTGTTGCCATGTAAATTATTGCAAACGAGCAATATAAAAAATCGCTAAGAGGTTAGATACGCCAGCGGGGTGACGGCGAGTCGGCTGCTAGGATCAAGACAACATTAATCAATCGACCTTTTATAATTATTATAAATTTATAAACTACTTATAAAAATCAATGGGAACATTATTAATATTAATAATTTTTATTTAGATAAGATGTTTAGGAAAAATCATAATGTATTTTATCAAGTTTTATGTGAGTTGTATTATTGACTAACGATGTCACTATAGAGCCATCTTAAAGAGAGATATATGTTGTTTAATATATCTCTAAAATGTGATAAGACATAATGATTATTACGTCTAATTATTTAATTTTAAGTTTTGAATACGTATACATTTCATCAAAAATTTAAGATTTTCACTCTTACATAAAAAATAAGATTGATATATGATAAATAATATAAAAGCACGATATAAATTAATGAAACTTTATTATTGATATATTTTTTTAAACGTGAGAAGTACATATTATTTTACATGATCATAATACATGATAAACATCCTTGTTCCTCGCATCTACAATCATATCATTTCTTTAATTATGTTAATTATACTGATCGGCGATTAATAAAATAAATATGATATCATGGACGACAATTTAAACAATTCATATCATGGCTGTTTCAGCCAACAAGACAAGCGGAAGACGGCTTAGTGCCATACCATCAGGCCAATATGCCTCTGATGGGGGCAATGGCCCAACAGGTACATTTATTACTATTCATTCATAATATCCTTCCTTTCATTTGTGTTGTCTCATCATCTATCAAGCGACAATTATCAGGCTTATATTAAATGACACAATTTATATATTTTATGGCATGTTTTATAAAAAAAATCTTTTACTGTAAGACATAATAAGATTTACTATACCATGTTTTTTTTTATTTTAATTTTTTAAATATGTATATCTTGTACATTTCAAAAATAAGCTAAAAGGTTGACATAATTATCTATCTAGGAAACTTTTTACTTTTAAATAAAATAAATTATAGTTTAGTATGTCAAATTTGCTTATTACATATTTTTTCTTACTTTTTAGCCTCCGCATACTGGTGTCAAAGGAAAAGAAAAATTGTCTGAAGCGCTGAAGTCTTGCAATGATATTTTGAAGGAACTATTCGCTAAAAAACATTCGGTAATTGTGATATATTCTTTTCTTCTTTGACAGCTAATATTACAAACAGTATAGTACTGGATCGTAATTTAATCTTTTCTTTTTTTATATATATAATGTACAGCCCTATGCTTGGCCTTTTTACAAACCTGTTGATGCAGAACTTCTAGGCCTTCATGACTATCATGAGATTATCAAAAAACCTATGGATCTTGGTACAGTAAAGGTACGTATGTTTGATTTGTGAATATCATTACACACGCACGCATATACTATATTAAACTAAAACATATACTATACTAAACTATACTATACTACACTTTACTAAAATTATAAGAATTATAAATTATTACCACAAATTTTTTATTGTTAAATTTTGTATAACTAGATAGATCCAAATATTTTTATATAAAATCTTTTCTTACAGACGAAAATGGATAATCGTCAGTACAAAACGGCGCACGAATTTGCAACTGATGTACGACTCATATTTACTAATTGTTATAAATATAATCCTCCAGATCATGATGTTGTTTCAATGGCTAGAAAACTTCAAGATATATTTGAAATGAGGTTAGTAGTCAAAATTTTCCAAAATCTGAAATCTGAATATATGATAGAATCATAATATAATTATGTAATTGAACACATGATTAGATATGCTAAAGTTCCGGATGAACCGATGGGCAGTGGTATGGTGGCTATGAAAGGAAGTAGCAGTGGTAGTGGTAGTAGTTCTGGAGGAGATAGTTCTTCCGAGAGTGATGATTCGGTTGAGGAACGTACTCAGAAATTACTTGAATTACAGCAAGAGGTATGATTTGTTGAAAATAAAATTACTAACAAAAAATGAATATTGGACTTTCGAAATAAAACAAACTGATAAAGGATGGCTATGAGAGTCAGACGCAGTTATCGGTGCGTAAAAGATTCAATTCACTGATTTATTTACAGTGTATATAATCGAACGTTTCGGCTCGGGATTGAGCCATCTTCAGCGAAATATACAAAAATTAATTAGTGATTACTCCCTTTCTTTATTCTTACTCAGTGAGTTTCTCGATCGGAAGATCCGAAAACGACATTGACTATCGAATTGATGTCTGTAAAAATGATAACTGTAATTCAAGTCGTTTTAAATGATATTGTAAAACTTACCCGATAGCCAGGAGAACGAGACCATTACAAAGTTATTACGAGTATAACGAGTGTTATCTGAAAAGATACAATATTGCATATAAAGAGATGGAATCAACCAACTTAGCAGGAAGACAAATACGAAATATCTAACGTCGATTCTGTTTAGTCATGTCACGGGTCATTGTGACCAACCATTATAAATAACAGATGAAACATAAGGGTCGACAATATAAACATTTCTAGAGACAAAAACGGTAGTACATCAAACACAGTACATACACAGGCAATCAGCATAATTTACAATTCATTTAATATGGATACATAAGCATATGGTGAAAGAAGTCTGTATCCGTTTGAGAATTCAGGCTGTTCTTCTGTAACTTCAGAAACTAATCTTTTAGTTAAATATGGTTCTCAAACAGATACAGATTTTCTTCACCATGCTTATGTATCCATATTAAATAAATTTTAAACCATGCTGATTGCCTGTGTATGTACTGTGTTTAAGATGTACTACCGTTTTTGTCTCTAGAAATGTTTATATTGTCGACCTTTATGTTTCATCTGTTATTTATAATGGTCGATCACAATGACCCGTGACATGACTAAACGGAATCGACGTTAGATATTTCGTATTTGTCTTCCTGACAAGTTGGTTGATTCCATCTCTTTATATACAGTAGGGGAGAGTTGGCAATTACCGAGCCCCTAAGAACCGAAGCGTATATCTAAGCTCAGAAATGCTTCAAAATATAAACTGTGCAGTTTTAGAGAGGTCATTTATTTGGCTATCCATATAGCATAGCAATAATGTTGAAAGCTATACACAAACTAAAATATTAATGATTTTTCAAAAAATGAGAAAACGCGGTATTATCAAACTGGTCTGATAATATCGTGACCATGTCTGATAAAATCGTGCTCAGTTTAATAAAACTGTACCTATAAAAATTACTCTGGCTTCAGCCATCAGTGACATGAAGTAGAACACAATAACAAAATGTTTTTTTTTTATATTTATGCATTAATATCGTCTAGTAGGTACCTACATATAAAAATAAGTAAATGCGTTAACAAATAACAATTATTATAAATTCACATCAAAACTTAAGCAACGATCTTTTCTGTAAGCACCTTACATTGTAAACTAAACAGTCATGGTAACTCTTAACACACAGTTATCGTTATACCTATGAGTATTATACCTTGGGCGCGAAATTATCAAACTCAATCATTTCACTTTATAACCTTAAAATATATAGGAACGAAACGCGTGTTTCTAAAATCACTGTGCAATCTAATTTTATAATGTTTTAGCTTATCAAATCCGTCGGCATTATTTCTCCAATGTAAATATTATGTTACTCACCTCTTATCGAAACTACCAGCAAAATCGCAACGAGCAAGCAGAGAAGCTTCCAGAGCGCACTCTGTTTACATGGACGGCCGGAACGCATTGACGGCGCATCCAGGGGGGGTATTTCGTGTTACTTTATGATATTAACATCATTGTAGGCGCGTAATACAAATAGTTATTGAGATAAACAATGGCGCGGAATTGTCAACGGCGCGGTAATTGCCAACTCTCCCCTATTGTATCTTTTCGGATGACACTCTTTATACTCGTAATGACTTTGTAATGGTCTCGTTCTTTTGGCTATCGGATGAGGTTTACAATATCATTTAAAACGACTTGAATTACAGTTAACGATTTTACAGACATCAATTCGATAGTCAATGTCGTTTTTGGATCTTCCAATCGTGAAACTCATTGAGTAAGAATGAAGAAGGGGAGCAATTACTAATTAATTTTTGTATATTTTGCTGAAGATGGCTCAATCCCGAGCCGAAACGTTCGATTATATACACTGTGAATAAATCAGTGAATTGAATCTTTTAGCACCGATAACTGCGTCTGACTCTCATAGCCATCCTTTATCAGTTTATAAAATTACTATTTTTTAAATTAAAAAAAAAATTATTTTGTAAATAAACGCAATTAAAAATATAATTTATATTACTTTATTTATATAGCTGAAAGCTATGCAAGAGCAAATGAGGAAATTAGTGGAGGAGAGCGGTAAGAAGAAAAATAAAAAGAAGAAGCCAGATAAGCCAAAATCGAAGCCAATGAGCAATAAGAATAGCAGCCTTGTTCCCAGTCATACTGGTGCCATGAAAGAACTTATGAAACCGAGTGGTGGCATTCCCAATGTGTCAGACAGTGTTGGTGCTAGTATAGCCAGTGTTGCGATGGGTGCTGGCGACTTGAAAATGCCTAGTGGCATAGCTAGTGATCTTCACCATCAAGCTACAGCAGTAGGACCTAACAAAACCCATGCTGCAGGAGGAAGCTTAGGACATCATTTGCCAACAACAGCGAGTGCTAAGCCGAAAGGTAAGGGTCGGGGACCCGGAAAAGCTGCCACAACTGCGAATACCGCAACCAAAAGGCCGAAGGCTAACAGCAGATCTACTGGGAACAAGAAGAAAAATACTGGCAATCAACCACCTCCGATCACGTTTGATTCGGAAGATGAAGATAATGCTAAACCAATGTCTTACGATGAGAAGAGGCAGCTCAGCTTGGATATTAATAAACTACCAGGTATATGTTAAATCAAAATTCTAATTTATATTAGTAATAAAAGGTTGAATAATAGATTATATAACAAGAGAAATTATACAGTACATATAACTCTATATGAAAATCTTTCAGATAGAAATTATTTATTAGTAGACAATCAGACTAGTAGACTAGCTACAATATTACAATAAATAGTGTAAAATAGTTATTCTCCAAATGTTTGCAAAATGATTATTGTTATTATGTGATATATTTGATATTTGATTTCGAACTTTTTTTACTGTTCATATTATATAATTCTATCTATGGAATATTTATTTTAAATTGTTTCGTATGTTTGTAATTATAAATGCGAAGAACAAAAACAACTAAAAGTGTATATCAGTCTATTTTAGTTAATTAATTCTTTAATTAGTTATTTAATTTTTTTTTGTTTTTGTCTTTAGGTGATAAATTAGGTCGTGTTGTACACATAATACAGTCTCGAGAGCCTTCACTGAGGGATTCAAATCCAGATGAAATCGAAATTGATTTTGAGACACTGAAGCCATCAACGCTTAGAGAACTGGAAAGCTATGTTGCGTCATGCCTCAGAAAGAAGCCACGTAAGCTTTACTATGAACTTAATTTTATTTTGAGTTTATAAAATTTAATTGCCACTTTTCCAATAGCAATATATTGTCATGCATGTATGATTGAATTACACATAATGTGTGTTTCAATTATAATATTATTAAGTTATATTAAAATTCTAATATTTCTAAAAAGATAACATCTTATATACAAAATTATACTTTTAACATATATATTTTTTATTTTTAATAAAAGTAAATGTATTTTTTATTTTTTAAACACAAGTGTGTTTAGTTTTAAATTTGCTCAATGTTGACAAAATTATTATACAATTTATACACATGTACGCGCGTATACACACACATACTTACGACAATAAATTTCTTATATATTTATATATTATTTTATCATGTGTTAACAGACAAAAAAGTCAGTGGTAAGTCCAAGGATGAACAAATGGCAGAAAAGAAACAAGAATTGGAAAAGAGATTACAAGATGTAACGGGGCAGTTAGGCAATGTCAAGAAAACTGCCAAGAAAGGTTAGCATCTGATTAATTTTTTTTATAGAGTTTTGTATTTTCTAAATGTATCAAGGGATATACTCGTGTGTATGAAATTAGATTATAACAAAATTGTATGCACTTTTTACAGAAGACAGTAGTAAGTCGGTTGATGTAGTTGGAACTGGTGGTGCCAGTGGACCTTCGCGATTGTCAGCATCAAGCAGTAGTAGCAGCGATAGTGACTCCAGCAGTAGTTCGCTTTCTTCAACGAGCACTGATTCAAGCGACAGTGAAGCAGGTTAGATATAAATGCAACTGTTGTTACTATTAGACCCTTACTTGGGAACAAAGAACTACTTGTAATTAAGTGGTTGTCACAAAAATATGAATGATTTCTTCGGTGAGATTCAAAATTATGGGGTTATGTATGACTATCTGTTTTAATATATATATATACATATATATATGTGTATATTATAGTTTAATATATATGTATATATACAAACAGGTATACAAGTATACTTTTGGGGAAATAGCGTATTCCGTACTTTCGAGTTATTTGCAAAAAAATTTGTTACTTTCTAACGGATGCACTATGAAGCACAGATTTTCATACTCACGTTTACGCCCAAATTTTAAGACAATACATTTTTACAAACACACAAAATACAAATATGGTTTAGATTGTTAACGCGCTCTTTCTCATCGCAAAGTATAACAGGGTTATCTGTGAAGCAGAGGTATTTCTACATTTAAAAAAACCTTGCTTTCTCTGCGTGTCTTATCTCTTTTTTGTTTGTGTGTTATGAATTATAAATGACATTATCGATTTAGAACGATAAAAAATTTTTTATTAACAAAAATAATGGCAAAGTCGTAGACGTGAAGTTCATAGTTGTGTAAAAACAGCTCACCATTTCATGTGGCACTTAATTCTGTATATTATATAAAACAATATAATAATATTCTTATATATTAATCATATAATTTCTTAATGAAATACAGTACCAGTGAAAATATAATAATTGTTACATATAATTATCATTATGATTAAATTTCGATTAACAGGGTTAAAAGTTATGATGAAACATTTAACTTTATGTTAATATTTTTTATATTATGAATAACTTAAATTTATTTATTATTTAATTTATAAGTCAAATTAGTAAATTTGAAGGAATATAATAATTCAATATTTTAAATTACGTGTTACATTTTTTTTATTTTCTATTATTTAAAATTATGTATGAGTTGCACACTTTATAACACGTAATCAATAATTTTTAATTTGTTCCACGTATCTTATTTCTATTATTATGCTACAGTTTGATGATCTTTATTTGAGAAACGTTAATGCCTCATGATTTGGTGGTAGATTTAAGAGCTTCAGAGAATATTTATGAATTCTGTGCCTAACCAGTTTTTTATTGGCAAATGAAACAATCGAAAAACGCCGATATATAATGATACAATAATGTATGAATAATATTTGCTATGCAAGACGGAAGTTACAAACTAGATGTAAACATTTTTTTTAAATGGAGTTCAACGCAAATACCTTCTTAAGCTGCTGAAGCGTGCTTATTAATTACTGTATTTATTAGGACGGCGTTATTCATGTAGCTTAAATGCTGCGTTATATTAATGCAAGTATGAATGTGGTGTCAAGTTTCATCTTGTAAACGAGCTATTGAACAAGATTTACCATGTCTACGTAATTTTGTACATTTTTCGCTGTACAAGTGTCGCAGATGTGTCGTGATTGTGTACAAGAATCGAAACTTGATACACGATTAAAGAATTTTTATTTAATTTACGAGACATATGCAATGGTAAGAACAAAGGTGAGCTAGTGGAGTGCAGACTGTGTTTAGAGGATACCATGCCAGCTTGTTTCACGAGTTATATTATTGATTCTGAACAATATGATTATTTTCTCTTGTCCTATCGGTGTTGACAGTACATTCTGTTGCTCGAAAGTCAAGTATAGTTTGTTACTCAAGGTTACTGAATTTTTCACTGCAGTTCCATCTTTGGGTTCGTAAGAAAGTCATTGCTTCTAAGGTTAGTAAAATGTCTGGACAGATCTCATTCTGCAATCAGCGACATTTTGCACTCAATCAAAGTGTATTGCTGCCGTGACTGTAGTGTCGAATATTAGTACCTTGTAATAAGTTACACAACTATTTTACCGTAGCTTTCCTCGATAATTATACTACCCCCATATAATCTGAAAATAATACAAGATATTAATTCTTGCAAACTCGTTATTTATTTTCATTAAATGATAAACAGAACATTACTTGTATCACTGTGTTTTCGAATCATTAAGTTTGTTTTTCTCGCATTGATTCATTCATGCCGTATCATTTCTCAAAATCTAAAACAGTGATATTAACATGCGTCACGAACTAAAAAGTGTGTATATATACAGTACGCAATATTATCAATATATTGACGTGAGAAGTGTGTTTATGCTCCTAAACGGTCACACATTCCCGCACATTTTAAACTATGCGAACTTTAATAACATCGGTCGAAGTAAAGAATAATATAAAGAGATAAATTAGACAGTGATCATAGCGATACACACGGGAGAAATTGCAGACAATGTGTATTGGTGGCTAGATTTGCAAATCAGTGCATTTTAAGATTAGCATAGTTACGCGTTGCATTTTACTAGTAAGCTACGCTTTTGTGAGTAAGCTTTTGTCTCCGCTAAAAAATTCTAATAAGATTCTTCTGAACATGAAGAAACTCAATCCTAGTTACCTCAGATTACTATTTCCATTTCAAGCTTAGCTTATCATAGCCAAATGTGTGCTTCCTTTAAAAAGTCAATTATTAAAATGTTTCATCTCTTGCAAGCCGAATTTGATAACAATGTTACATTGCTTGTGTGAGACAAGCGGAAACTCATACAAATCTTCCTTATTGTTTTACTCTGAATGCATAGATTCGAATAAAGTGATTATTGTGAATCTCCAACAGAGTATACTGATGCGGAGTACATTTATATCTGAATTCTAACTGACTCGTTTTTTCGTAAAATTAATTACTTTGAGCATGTATGTATGTATATATATATACATATATATATATATATATATACATATACATATACATATACAAAGTATTTAAGTTAATCTAATTTAAGTAAAGAAGTAGAAGGTAAGAGAGACCGAGAAACGACAGAGACAGAAAGGGATCATAAAATTGATCACACACGAAGAAAGCAAGTGGAAAGGGAGAAGAATAGGAAGGGAAACAAGTTAAGGAGATGGTCTAATATATATACATACATGTATATACATATACACAAGGCGCCCTAGCCTCCAAACACATTGTTTGCACTCCGCTAAGCTTTGCTAATCGTCGTTTCATCCTATTTACCACTAGTTCTTCATCGGTAACCATTGTCAGTTTTCTCATCGCTCAAATGATTAAAAGGAAAGTTGGAAATATTGTCTTCTTGCTATTGAAATTGATATCATTATTCCAATGACGATTACGAATTGGTGTGGTTTTACATGCCTTAATATATGAAGTAGTAATTATTCCTGTTAAGCATACACTTCGTTTCTCGTCGCAAGAGAATTTCACATGTGTTGTAAATACCACGAATTTTCAAGGAACAAATATCGTTATATAATTTTCGAAATAACTACTTTTAACTCGCGCGTGCCCTATCAAAACGGTTTTTTTTTTAGAAAATTTTTTATACGAATTTAAACAAGATTAATTTTAATGATATTTTGTTTTTATATTTCTATATGTAAATGTCTGCTCCAGAATGTTTTCTTTTTGTTGAGATATCGTGTAAATTTAGTTCTTACGTGTAGCAAGATGTATACATAAGAATTTAGTGTGAACGTAACCGATAATGACGCTCTAAGATGCTCCAAGGAACAATCCTTGTAATTGAACATGTCATAATATGAGCATTAAGGATAATCGAATTTGCACTCGAGTACAATTAAATAGTATCATGAATCATGCACTCAGAGCAACGTACTTACTGCCCCGACAAAATAAGAGGAGGAGATAAGAGCGGGCGATTAATTACTACGATAACTCGATACAAACAAGCCGTAAATGGTCGGGAAAAAAGTGTTCGTCGATATCTAAGAAAAATTATTGATATGGAAACTATAAGCATTTACAAGTAGGTGCGAGAAATGTCGGGCAGGTTAATATTATCATTTTTTGTTTCCCAAGATATTGAAAGTGACTAGAGAAATCCGAAGAATTAGCTAGATTATGAAAGAACAAATTTTGACGGCGTGTGTGCTGAATTAGATGGATACTACACATCTATTAAGATACAATCAGCATTAGCTTATAACGCGAGGTATAATAGGGCATTTTATAAATGATATTCATATTGCCTTCCAAAATTTTTGTAGCAACTATTCTATATGCAAGCACGCATCTAAAAAAAATATATTTTTTTTTTCGTGTCTTCATCCAGACTGGAACGTCATTCTTCCTGCTACGAATTATTCCTGTTTGCGTTATGTACGCAAGAACAGATTTTAAGGATTTTAAATATTTTGTTCACAGAAGATAACACTACAACTTTTATTTAATTTCGCCAATTATCTTCCTCTCCAGAGTCGTATGTAAGCGTTCCGTCTGTTTTTTTTTCTTTTTGCGTATCGCGAGTTTAATAGTAACGATAAACACGGTCGTACGTGTTTTGTACATAGTGAAAACTAATATATCATAAAATATTAATAAATAGTTGTAAGTTATACTTATGGAGGAAAAAAACGACATACACGACGCGCGAAACTTTTCTAAGTGCATACACAAAGTTAAAGAGTGAAATAGACATTAATTCTTCAAGAGTCGCGGTTGGCTCATATGTGGTGGTCCAGTTAACTATATTATATAAATTAAGATACGCTGGTACTCCTCCTCGTTGTTTCGTTACTTTTATTTGTCGTCGAATGGGTTTAGCAAGGTTGTCGATTCACATTCCATCGATAAATTTCAGTGCTGTGATTTCACGATTGTTGCGATCACGAATTGTTTGAGAGCACACATCAGACAAAGATAATATTGTCTTATGGTATACCACAGTTTTCCATGTATCTACCATCGTCGCTGATTTATGTAGTACACACGGTAAACATCGAGCAGGAGTCTTTTGCCACCGATCTCAGTGTTGCGCTAACTACGACTTTAACATTTAAACAATTTGTAAGGGTTTGTCGCTCTTGTATCATTCATTTTTAAGTTGAGCCTGTATTGTACCATTTATGTGACTTTTATTTACACATTACTCCTATTATTATATAATATTACATTAATTATATTATATTATATGGAAAAAGAAGTAAAAGAAAGACGGCAGTTTGATGATTTTTGTAGTCAATGTTTTATAATCGTCATTTCCGCCACCGTAACGATTATTATTACTGTTATTATAATAAATCATGAGTATCGATACACTAAAACGACGAGAGTAGGCGCGTGCTCTCGCATGCATATATGCAGAGACATATATGTATGTGTGACAGTTTCGCGATACGTATGCATGTATGTGTGGGCGTGCGTGCGATATGTATGTATGTACGTGTATACATATATATGTATATATATGCACGCGCAAATATTCATAAATGAATTGAATATAACTAACTTTACGTAGAATGGAGAGAAAGAATTGTTCTGCGTATTAAAATTTTTTAATATAAAAGAATCATTAAGATGAAAGTCCACAAAAAAAGGAGCATACAATTGAGATATTTAAATTAATATTGTTGTACACAGTGATACAATTATAATATAAGCATATGAATAAAATCTATTAGAAAATATACGTACGAAGTTGTTTGATTTTTGTTTCTGACGTATCTTCGCATTTTACTTAGCGTTTTGCGACACTCAATAGCTGGTATCCTCTGCACACTGCATTTCGCTAATTCTCCATCGACCTGTGTCTCTTGATGTGACAGAACAATGATTGACTGCACGTAACTCATCACTACTAGAACACATTACATTGAATTTCAGGAAACTCTTCGAATCGTCCACATAGAAAAAAAGCAAAGAAGAATCCACCAAGTTCAGGACATTCTGCAACGACTGCTACCGTAGCATCGGTAAGATAATTAATTGTAATAAGTCAACGTGGAAATTATACATATGTATATACTTATTCTTTATATTACATTATGATATAAGGTTATAAGCATTTTCTAGATAATACACATTTTCTTATGTGTCTCTTGATATTTTTGTAAGTACTAATTTCGAATTTTTAGAAGTTACTTAAAAAAATAGTGTAAATTATATTGCAAGTACACAATATTATGTTTATAACAATGCTTGTCTTAATGTGACACATAATAATTTTCACAGGTGAATATTGATTGAAAGATAATATATTCTTTATATATAGGCACCTACATTAAATCATAGTGGAGCTCTTTTAATGAATAATCAGCCATCGATGAATTCTACGGGACCAATAACAAAGCCGCCTGTTACTCAATCAAGCAATATTCCTTCAGAATCAGGTATTGTATCAATCACGAAGTAACTATAATATCGATTAGCAATTTTCGCGTTGGGGATACTTACTGTTAGGGATATTGTTGAATACAATATAATTGGAAAATTAAAATATTTTTCTCGGCACTTACATGTTTATACTTATGTTTCTATTTATATAGACATCATAACTTTGTAACTGTAATTTTAAACTAATTAATTTTTTTTAATTATTTTATTACATCCGTGATTTTTATAACAGATGCATATATGATGTGCTATAACTACTAATTTACAAATTATTTAGTTTAATGAATTACAAATAATTTGTGGATACATTTTTTTATTACCAGTCTTTAACGATATATAAATTACTAGGAAGAAAGACATATGTTATTGCAAAAAAGATGCTATAACATATGCGATTAAATATCAAATTAATAGACTATGAGACGTAAGTGCAAAAATTCTTTTAGGGGGCAATAATAATCATCAGCCTGTCGCAGTGGCTGCTGTTACAACAGGGCAAAGTATACCTGTCGCGAGTCACGCGTCTATGCCAGCCCAACCGTCACGACCTACAGCTCTGGCTACGGCCGCTCCTGTAAAAAAACCAACACCAACACCACCACCACCACCACCACCAACAACAACATCTAACCCATCAACTCCGTCGGTCTCTGTACCAACTCCACCGCCCAGCGTCACACCTACAAATACAAATTCTATGACAGCTTCGCCAGCTATATCTCAACAACCACCGCTGCAGCCACCAACATCCATTAGTTCCTTTCCAAATGCAAATACATCCGTATCCACAGACGGAACAAATTTAAATCAACAGTCTGATCTTTTACAGCCATACAATACTTTAGGTATCTATAATTAGATACAATTATTGGTATTGTTTATAAATGCGAAGAAATAACGCCTAAAATAATATTTTATTATATGAAAAGCAAGTACAAAGTAACCATATTATATATGTATTTTATACAGCTTCGGTGCCTACTACACAGTCCTCCTTGGATCAAACACTTGCAATCAAGAAGGAGCCGTCATTTATTCAAACACAATCTACTTTAGAACAAGCGCTCGGTGTCAAGAAAGAATCTTCATTTATCCAAACGTCTCATACGACGAATAATACTAATAACACCAATCTCAATTTACTATCGGACGTAAAACCTGTGAATATGATGCCGACGAGTATGGCTTCTAATCTGAATTTGGGCAATATCAACATGACAAATTTAAATATGAATTTACCGCAAGGACTGGCGGCACATATGTCTATGCACAATCAATTAGAAAATATGATTAATACTACTGCGCCGTTGACTAATATACAGAATTCGCATAACGTTACAATGTCGCAGCAGCATTCCAACGGGTTTCCAAATACAAAACGCGGAAATTCACCGCCCAATATGCTAAATAATAACGGCATTCCAGGATTAAATATGGGAATAAACGTTGGAGGCATGGGTTCGATATTTGATCCTCTTCCTATAACACCTATGCCGATGCAAATTTCTCAGATTTCTATAAAGAAAGAAGAGAAGCCCATAGCAATTACTCAACCTCTACCGCAAAAGCCTATGGATGGTTCGTGCAATACATTTATATATTCGTAGCATGCTTTTTTCTAAATTTGCTTTTTCTAAAGTGCTTATTCATTTTTTTAATACTAGTAAATTTATAGTTATTACTCATGCAACTCAAGAAATAATTAAAAAATATATATTAGTACAGCTATTAATAGAATAAAAATGTATTTTACAAAAAATAAGCTGTACATAATATATTATATATATCAATTGGTTTAATGCTAAAACAACTTAATAATTATCTTAATAATTTTACATAATTTTTTTGCTTGATACATTCAATCTTTTATTACAATCTAATCTTTATCAATTAACATTACCTATGTCGTTTTTCGGATTCTGGATATAGAATTATTCTTTTGTCGTCTTTATTAACGCTTGAAGTAACAATGCTGCTTTAAGGTCTATTTACACATATCCATGAAGTATTAGTGCCGAATCTGCTCAATTCCATTTTCCATCAGTATCAGTTCTGATAAATATCGTCTCTTTGTTTTTGGATGGACGTGTTCACACACGTCCGGTGCAGTATCGCAATCGTTCAATCTTAGTTCAGTATCCGTACAGTGACATTGTAAATTATATCCTTTTTTATGGACGCGTTACGGCGGTCCGTAAGTCGTAGATTTGGATGCAAATGGAACATCATGTTTATTGCGTAATTTTATGGTGAAATTACGCTTAATGTAATATTTTATTGTCCGTAAGCTGAGTTATCTCGAAAATCACTTAATTCAAACTGACCAAATTGTATGGATATATGTGAATAACCATCACTGATGCGTCACAGATGTCACTGATATGGTACTGACACGTCACGGATACGTGAAAATAGACCCTTTATACATGTCTTAAAGATGTATGTCGCTGTAGTTATATGTATAATTTTGTTTTCTTGATTAAACAGTGTAGAGCTAATCTCAGAAATTATTCATAAACAACATGGTATCATTGGGACCAAAAAAGCGTAAAAATCGCAATTTTGTCCTATTTTTGTACTTGATATTGTTTGAATAAATCATTAAAAAATTGCAAAAAAATATATAAACAGAAAATCTTAAAGAACCGTAATTGCAATGCTCGATGTCATAGAAGTGTACCATAAAAATTTCATTCATTTTTACCGTACATGAGCAGAGATACATATTATGATATTTACATGGAAAGTATATTTATATTATATACAATTTCTGTAACTTTTGAAGCAAATATCTCAGAAACGGGTCGGACAATGGATCGCAAATTTAACACAGGTTTTTGGGATATATAAGTGCACAATTTCTGTAAATTTCAGCTTTATCTTTTTATTTTGACATAAGCGACATACATCTTTAACTACGTGTCTAACTGCTGTACTCTAACTGCTTACTAACCAGATATAATACTATTGCTCTAGCAGGAGCTTTTTTTACAGAAATAAACACCCTAGGAATGCCATCGATGGGTAATCATGCCAATACTCAATTAATGCCTGAAAAGAAAATGACCCCACCTGACTCGAAGAATCCCGCTGCAAACTTTGCGTCAGCCTTTAAAAATAAGGTACAAATCATTTCCTAAATATTTTATGACGGTTATATCGTCACAACGCTAATTGTCAGATTTCGCACGTAGACGCTCACATTCGAATTTCGAACACGCATACGTCGAGACTTTCATACAAACATTGTATACAAAACATACGGATCGACTAGCACAGAGACACCTTAATCGGGTAAATAACAATAAATCGGTCAACGCTTTAATTTCTTTAATTTCTCTTAATTTTTATAATACATTTCTTTATGCGACTCGATGCTATTCATATCGTAATCGGTAGCGACACCGATGCCTGAATGGTCACGCCATAAGTAGGATAATCAGTCGGTGAACCACATCGATTATTAAATGCGAGAAGGTTCTTTTCGATAATGTTTGAAATTTTTGAGAAGATTTTTCAAAGTCACATTGTTCCGAATACAGAACCGATTTCGCGCAGCCAGCTCTACACGATGGAGATTCAACCGACAGATTTCGAGACGAACGGACGTGTGAGCAACGTACATAGCGTGTTAAATAAATCGGGTTGAGTCTTAGAAGATCAAACGAGCTTTCTTTCTCATCACTTCTCTATTCTCGTTTTTCACCCAAATTTAAACCTAACTACACATTTAAAGAGCGTAAATTAATTTTTTAACACATTATCTTTTATGTGTTTTATATATTTCTTTATATGTATATATATTTTATATATACCATGAAAGTAAAATAATTTTGGTTGTGTTAAAATTTGACATACTTTTGATTACAGACTGTAGAGCAGAACGTAAAGAATGCATCATCATGGTCTTCCCTGGCTCAAGCTTCGAGTCCTCAATCGGCAGCTGCAGGAAGTAGTATGAAAAGTGCAGCGCGAGACTCATTCCAGGCATTCAAGAAACAAGCTAAAGAAAAACAGGATAGGGTTAGTTAACTCTGCAAAAATAATTCTGTATGTTATATACACATCCAGCTATATTATAATAATATTTCTCTATTAATATTCGTAAAACAGCAAAGAGCACTAATGGAGCAACAAGAGATGCGCAGACAGCAGAAAGAACAAGCGGAACGAGAGAGATTGCGGCAGGAGAATGAAAGAAGACGGGAACGAGAAGAAGAAGATGCTCTGGACAAAGTTAGGAAAAATATTGGAGATCAACAAGGCAATGTCATGACTACCACAACAAGAGCGGAAGAAGTAAAAGCCATTACTGACACAGATAGCAGTAGTCCGAGTCATTCGTCCAGTCAGGACAAGTCTGCCTCAGAAAGGGAACGTCTAAGGCTACGGGAGCAAGAACGCCGACGACGAGAAGCGGTGAGTACTTGATATTTTCGTGTTTCGTATTCATGAAATTTTAATTTGTTGTAACTTTTCGATAAATAATAGGAAAAGTCTAATACAGAATATTATTAGTAAATGAAAATAAACAACGTTAGGAATTCGTGTGACAATTGTAACGTGTGAAAAAGCTTCTTAATCATACATTTAATCGTATATTTAAAAAATTATGTTTTTATTGCACGATTTGAATATAACTTGTGTGTGTGATACATAGTATTTAATAATCGTTAATTTTCGACTTAATAATATACTATTTAGCATCTTAATTGTTGCAGTACATATATGCTACATAAAGCTGACAATATATTATAAACAATTAAAATATAATAAAAAATAAACTTTATATAATGTCAATTTTATTAATTATCAATTATAATTTGATTAATTTGTAACTTGCGATATAATTTGAATCAAATTTGATTTTTTAAGTAGATTTATGTGAGAGTACATGGAAAAAAAAACAAATTACTTTCGACGCCCCCATAGTAAAGGGATTTGCGAAGAATGGTTATATTTATCTTTTCAGATGGCTGGCCAAATTGACATGAACATGCAGAGTGATTTGATGGCTGCGTTTGAGGAATCTTTATAATGTTACTATATTCTGTTTATAATAAATCTACAAAAACTTGGCAGAACTCGGACGTATGTTTGGTGTCGAACGATGTTGTAGAAATCTTTAAGTACGACGCCAATCAATAAACAAAAATAACACAGACAATGACATCAGATAAATAATAACGATGACGACATAGGCCATGTGCTAGTTATCATAAAATGGTGCAGTTGGGATTGCCATTCCCAACATAAAACCCATTTAGTCGTCAGAAGATTCAAACGGTTTATTAAAACTGAGACAAACTATTGTCTCTAGAACGACAGACACTTAAGTGCGACTATGTAATTAGATAAATACTTATATGATACTTCGAAAATGCTACACTGACTATTGTGTTACATTTTTCCGGTTTTCATAAGTTTGTACTTTATGTAAATTTGAAAACTATATATTATGCAAATAAGAAGAGAGAGGTTTGCATGTGATAACCGAATGCGTGCGAGTGGATATGAGTGTCAGCTTGAGGAAAAGTAAAAATCGTGTACATTTAGTTAAGTTTTGTATTTTTCCACATTGAGTCATTAATCGTTGGTAGGATTATGTAGAAAAGTTTCTGCCAATATATGTAATTATTAACTATTATTATCTAATAATACTCTTGCAAATTTCTTTCTCAATTATTCATATACGCTATTTGTGATCACAAAAGATAACTGGACGTATATATGAATAATGATAGAAAAATGTAAGACAATACGAACATCCAAGAACTTGGTGAATTTAATAACGATCATCATGGCTGTCCATTTGTGACCTCAATTGATCAACTGCTGATTGATCAGAATATTAACATCTATTGTGATTGATTCAAGAGCTATTGCGAGCCAACTGGTCGATTCAAAGCTATTCATTAACTCACTTTAGAACAATGTCGTCAATTATTACGAGTAATGATAAGATTATTCTAGAATTGAAGTAGTTTCGATCCTACCAACTATTAGATCAAGACTATGTACCTAATTTTTGGTATACTTTAGGCTCGTGGGAAAGAAAATCGCGATGCCGTACGAGTGGCGTTTATTAGGAAAAAATTTATATTTATTCGATTATTAGGGTATTGTATTCCGCGATATATCGAAAAATTATTAAAATATAAAAATATTTTTTTCGGGAAACTGCGTGTAATCTTCAGATATCTTAAAATCTCTTTAAGTTCGACGTATCATGAGCGAGTAAACAAAAGTTATACGTTGAAAACTTCGGGCATGGCTTACTTAATTAATAACTAAGCCGCCCGAACAAGATACGCGAATCAAGTGAATCCTAACTAAAAAGTAAAAAAAAAGAAATTAATTGGCCAAAAAAGTACAAAAAATGTTGATTAATTAAATGTGATTATTAATTTAATTAATTTCTTAAAAGTATTTAGATTACACAATCTTAACGGCATTACTAATATGCCAAATATACTATATTAAATTATTCATTTAATTGCAATTTTATTTTTTTAAGAACTATAAACTTGTATAGTGTTTATTTGTTGTAAATATGACGGTACTTCGTCGGCGATGAGCAATCGTTATGGTGGCGCAGTTTATCGGATGAATGATCCAAAATGATTGATCCAAGTGTCTAAAACTTGGGAGTTTTAAATAAAATCATGATTTTTATAAAATAAGGAATACGATGATTAATTGGTCGGGATTAATTGAACGGAGAAGAATATATATAATATGAGATTTAAAAACTTGATAAATTCAAAATTTCTTCTCCGGCAGGTGTCATAATTCCTCGAGCTCTCTATTAAAGATCAAGTTTTGAAATAACGTAGATAAAAAAAAAATTGAAAAGAAAATAGGAGAATATTATACTTGTCGATAGAAAAGCCACTTCGAATGTTCATGCCGTCTTTCGCAATCCTATTGTCATTATTTCGTCTATTGGAGATCAACAAAGGGAGCTCGTCAGAAAAATGAAAGCGATCTTTGGACAGAGACATGCTATTCATTTTTGGGTGTTGTTTGTTCTTTCATATCTAACGATTTTGCTCTCATTGGTCATCGAGTATCAATATCTAGCAATATTAGAATATTTCTGTAATCTTTCGTTTTTAACGCGTCTTCGGGCTCAATACGAGCGCCTATTCGCAGTTTCTATCTAATCAAAATTAAGAAAGATTTATGATCTTATTCTTAAAATATACTATTTACACGCTGCGATAGTAATATTTGCGCGGTTTAGTATGTACAATGATTTAGTCATCGGTATGTTACTGTTGATGTATAAAAATAAGAAGATAGGACAGTTTGCAAAATTAACGATTTAGTGGTGTATAAAAATTAATAAATATATCGATTGTGTTCTTTTTATGCGAAGTTGGCAAGCATCTAGCATTACATGCTTAGTTCGCAAAAAAACGAAAAAAGAAATTCTTTAACAATCGGAAATGATTTGGATATTTTATTTCATTTCGTAGACTTCGATTGTCTACATGCGAAAAAAAATGTCCATTCGAATGGAACTATTAACGGTTTAATTTGACGAATATTATAACGTCACACGATAATTTTTAAGGTAGTAAAATGGTAATGTAAATTATTAGCAGAAGCGATTAAAGCGTGTTAAAGAATTATACTCGTAATTCTTATCGAGTTTGATGCTAACAGCATAAACGTTCAATTTATGTCATTAAATCAATAACGTTCAATTTATGTCATTAAATTGAACGTTATTGATAAATTGCAAGATGTTTTTGCCAATAGTTTACATTACCATTTTACTATTATTTCGATATAATGCCCTATAAAAATGATGGATGTTATTAAATATTTTTGTTTCTTTTTGTTTCTTTTTTCGTTGTTTCATATATTTAGGGTTTATATATGCGGGTGGCATAAGTGAACATAGTGAGTTACATGGCAATGTGTAATAACCGAAAAAGAAACAAAAAGAATTGGAATATAAGTGCATGGTAGGAAGGAAGGGATAATTAGGAGGGAGAATGAGAGTATGTGAAAGAGAAGAAGAGCATGTGTAATAGATATTAGGATTGTATAATATGTAGTTTGTAATTGTATATACAAGGTGAAATTGGCAGCATTCGGAATACAAAATATCTTATGTATAAAATATAATATTAAGTACTAATAATACAAATGTTTATGTATGTGATAAGATTTATAAGAAAGCCGACAGATAGATTATATAACCAATTAGGATCTCAGCATAAGTTAGGATATAAACAACATACACCCATACTTCGTAAGTAACACCAAAATCACTCAGCTCTGTATCAAAAAGTAATTTTTTATATAAGTTCCCACGAACGCACATCATCTCCAATAGAACACGAATTTTAGCAAACTTACTACGACTAACGATAGCGAACATTTAAACTGGTTGTACATAAATAATAACGAAATGAGAAAATAAATGGCTGAAATAAAAGAGACATTTGATGTTGTTAAATAAGGGAGGGAGTGAGAGAGAGAGAGGGGGGGAGAGAGAATGAGTGAGAGAAAGAGCGATTGTTAATTGAGCGTTAATTGCGTTCATGTATCTACATTTCCTTTCGTTATATGGACGGCGCTAGCTCGTAAATTTACTTTGGTATTTATGTTAAATATAATTTTTTATAAATAAATCGAATTAAAAATGATCGTAAAGCGCTACAGTGAGTTTCAATTTTTCCAATCTTGTATAATATAATTTGTTAGTAAAACATAAAAAAATTTGAGATATATGAAGTTTTTTGACAACCTTAGTTTTCTTTTGTTTTTTTTTTTGTATTAACTATTTAAAGATATTATCAATTATTAACGTAATTGATACTGCACAAAAAATCAATTTTTTACTCAATTTTTTACGATAAGAAGTGCATGTTATTTGCAACTCTGATCGATTATACATATACATGCATACACATATAATATATATATATATATATATATATATATATATATATATATATGTATGTATATACATATACATATTTCTCTACTTATTTAACAACATCAATCTACAATATATATATAGATTACCTGTCCTGTTATTAATCATCAGAAATAAAGGAAAATAACAGGTTTATTATGATATTTGAACTAACATTAACGTGCAGATGTGAATACAAGAGTTCAGGTTATTCATTGTATATGCATGAGGAATTACTTTTCCTAGTTTGTAATATTTTGCATGTTACATAATACATATATATGTAAAACGGAAAAATATGCGGAACAGAACGCGATTATAAGATGTCTGTACAGAAAATCGCTCATAGCCAAGATATAGATATATCAGAAACAGGCACTGTCGTGATTTCGTATTTGGCAGTAGTTTTTTTTTCCCTAAAGTTTTGCTATGCCGAAAATAGTACAGATGCAAAAAAAATATCACACACTGTGTATTATACTATTAATATATCTTTAAAAAGTATGGTACATTATATTATAATCTTCACGAGTATATGCTAAGATAATTTTAAGGTTTAATTAATAACTAAAATGAAAAAAAAAACGATGTAGTATGGTAGTGTTTTATTGCGAAACCTCACCTCCTTCCTATTGCCGTTGCATGCGCGAAATCCGCAAAGCGATCGGATTTCTAGAAATGGATTTTGTCTAGAGTTAATTATACGTTTTCTCACATGATTACTCTTCTTGCTGCGATATACCTTGCAAACCTTTCAAAAACCGTTCAGTCGTTACGAAATATCGAATTATGTCTGATGGAGAACACGCGTAGACGTTTAAGGCAAATAAAGTAGCATCGAGCTAACTGCATGCGTCTTTTATTGAATGAAACTTATAAAACTCGCAATAAAATCTTAATTCAAACATTGTATTGTTTATTGAAACAATGAAACTCCTTCAGTCTCAGAGCCTGCGTGCGAATAAATCCAGTGGCGTTCGTCGGCTCGAAATCACCTTGCACGTCCATGGAAACGAGAGTCTGGTTGTACAACGAGACCTCGCTCGATCTGGCGATCGCCATAGCTGCAAGAGGAAACGATATCCCTTTAAGGATGTATGGGAGGTACATACAGATATACTCTCAGCAACTGTTTAGTGGATTTGTTTCTACTTTTTTGTAGCACATCAGGAAGACTAAAAGAACATTCTCACAAATTTTTATCCACTTGCAATAGGTAGCGCTTTGAAAATTATGCCCTATACATCTCAGACTGTACCTCCCATACATTCTTAACCATAGACATAAAAAATAGTCATATATGCTAAGTATGACACTGTCCAACGATAAATTTTATGATTCTAATTATTTCACGCAAATCTACCAACCCTTTTCCCTTATACAGCTGCAGTCTCACTGTGCCGTTTACATATCTTTGCGAATGCTGGATGCATTCGCGTACGAAGTCGCATTCCGGCGAAAACCAAAAACCTGCAAGGCATTTTTTTTCATTAATTTAATCCACTTTGTTTAAAGATACTTTTACAGTTTTTATATTTTATCTTATAGTTCTATATATATTGCGCCTTCACGTATCTGACTACCGTTATAAACGTAATCCGACATCTTGTCCAAGATGAATACTTCGAGGTCTCGATGCGCGATCTTCAAAATGTTGACGCCCGGCGACTCGTAAATGCCTCGAGACTGAAATGTTTGGGCAAATAGGGTCACAATTAATTTTATGCGCTCGTACAGTTCATTTCATAAGAATTATACCTTCACTCCAATGTAACGATTTTCCACAATGTCTATCCGCCCGATACCGTGTGCGCACCACCGACCTCATTGAGATACTCGATTATTGCAAGAGGAACGTTGAACATTTTCCCATCTTTTAAACTCTTCACGTTAATCGAGTGCCCAGTCTTAAAAGTAATTTCGATTTCTTCCACTTCCAAGGCGGAATCGGTTGGATCAACGGTCATTTTATAGAGAGCCCTTTCGGCGCTGGAACGGCAGGATTCTCTAATATCCCTGATTCGTAACTACAAAATTAAGAATATGAGATTACTTATACCATCTTAATATTCTTTTCATGCTCTCTATAACAAGAATACGCCCATATTATACCTAATGTGTACGAAATTAGCGTCAGTGCTCCACGGTTCCTTCGGCGTTGCTGAGATTGGAATTCCATTTTGTCGCGCGTACTTTATCAAGTCCGGTCTTCCTTGGAACTTCGTGTAAAATTCGACTTCTCTCCATACGGAGCCAAAATCTTGATAATCTTTTATGTCATAATAACTAGCTTCTGATATAACTGTCATGTTCTAATACGATTGACTATACATTTTTGTGCTTGTAAAACAAGAGTACGTTTCCGCGAGAATCAAGAATCTAAAAAGTAAATTTCTCTTATTTTTATCTTTCGGTCATGCTTTCGGCTCCTTCGATATTTCTTATATTTTCTTCTATTTTTCGTAAAATAATTGATGAGTACCGTGATTCCAGGGTACAGGCTGTAGCAGCTCGACTCAAAGCGAACTTGATCATTCCCTTTTCCAGTTGCCCCGTGCGCGATGACATTGGCACCTTCAGTCTTTGCGACTTTTATTAAACCCTGGCTGATACATGGTCGTGCTATGGCAGTGCCCAGAAGATATCTTCCCTCATACAACAAGCCATAAGCCACAGCAGGCCATACGTAAGAAGTTACGAATACTTCTCTAACATCGTCTATCACGACCTTGTATTGTAAATAATCGAATTTATTATATATTATGCAAATTTTTCAATGAAAGGCCGGAATTGTTTGTTTTGTTATAAATGTGAAATTTATTGCGTAAGGATATTTCTAATATCTTTATATTATTTTGTATTATAAAATGTTAGGCAAAAAGATAATTTTTACCTTGGCGGCACCAACTTTGAGCGCCTTGTCTCTAATTGCATCGAAATCCTCCTTTTGCCCGATGTTCGCCTAAACAAATCACAAATTCTTATGTCTACTTGCTGCAGAAAGGATTTACATAGTTATAAAATTTCTTACCACATAAACGATAACTTGATATCCCTTTTCTTTTAACCACAACAATATGCAAGAGGTATCTAAACCACCGCTATACGCTAGAATTACTTTTCCTTTTGACTCTGACATTTTTTACAGCTCCGTTTTTCAACAGAAATTAGAAAACGTTAAATTAATGGAAAGAAGAGGACAGCTGGTAACAGTATTTACTAAAGTCCGCTGCGTTTCGGCTTTAAATGGAGTTAATTTTGTTGACCTCGAATTACTGATAACCTTCGGAAACTCGAGCTGTAATCAGCGTATCAACATATTATTAAATAAATTTTCACAGCTAAGCAGATTTTTTTCTATTAGATATATTTATTATATTCTATTATAATTTGTGTTTAATTGGCGTAGATGTGGTGGTGTAGTGATAATTAAAAGGAGACTCAAAAGTAGAGCGCATCATAGGCCTTTATAACTAAAACACTGCTCAGACTATAATCTACATACATATATCTATATAACAGGATATACTTTATAAATATCGTTTAACTTTGTAATAATTTCTCCACTAGTAAGATCGCAACATTTATTGACATCACATTAATAATTTTTATCATTATTATTCATCAACAAGCGCAAGCTTCTGGTCGCGAGGCGGTTGCGATAATCTTGCGATACGTACGTACATACATATATGGTATATTATATTTATATCTGTATTATATTCAACACAAAACTAGTCACTAATCGAATTTGTCAAAGAGAGAGCTGAACATTGTATATCGTGAACATTACATAATACATACTCATATAAATTACATTAAATGTAGCATCTGAATTGGCAATCGGTTAACTGAAGTGTACAAGAGAGTGTGTAAAACGCTAAAAGTACAGAAAATAAGTTAACAAAGGAAGAACAATTATATTCTCGGGCTGTATACATCTAGCGATTTTATTTTACATTCAATACCATTAATTAGTAGATTTAAGTAATAATAATATTGAATAAATAACTGTATCGCTCTTACATCGATGATACAGTTGAAAGGAATAAAGCGAAATACGACATGACATTTAGATTTGACATTTCTATTATAATAGAATTTTTTTCGAAGCAGTAAAAGTATGCTCGACGAACGAAAACAATCTACATTTAAGATGTTAACTTGAACACGAGGGAAAGATAAAATATTATTAACAACGAGAAATATACAGAAATATCACGATTCTTCTCTATGACGCACATAGATCTTCACAAATTCCTTTTTATTACCGATAAAGAATAACGATCACGAATATATTTCTAGAGTTTCGCTAAAGACTCGATACTATTATACAGCTTCGTGCGATCTATATCAGTACTGCCAAAGTATCTCATACGATCTTTGATGATTATGTATTCGCGCAGGCACTTGATAACTCGGTCTGATCAAGACTCTTCGTGCTCAATTAATACACGAATACTTTCATTGTTATTCAACTGACAACGGGACTTGCTTGATATTTCCGAAATGAGGCAGTAGGCACCCTCGTTTAAAGAATTGACTCTGTGTTTGTTATTTAGTTAAATACTTTAATTTCATACTCGCGATCACTTATGGCTTCATAGCTGGTATTACTGATGGAATTGAAGCTAATGGCAAATTAGAAATTCAGGAATGTTATCTCTTCTGTTAGATAAACGATCGTTTAGACGTGTAGTTTACTCAAGTCGTTTAGGAATGACTTCGGTGTAATTATATGGGATGAACCTACAACAATACATAAATATTTCATGATCAGTGAATAGATTTTCAATCGTATTTTGACTAAAAATTATTTTTCCATATTTGAATAGAAGTTGGATATAAAAAATTCTTACCAATTATGACTTCCCAATTTTTTAATGCGTTCGTAACTTCGTATGCACATCGTATTTCAGAGTAGCACACTCCACCAACTATAAAAACGATCAAACGAGGAACGTTTTTGATGGTCTGTTGACCTTTGTCTTTGTGCCAGTGGCCATATCGTGCGCTGCAAGTTTACATAAATATTTTCAGAAACTAAATAACACAACAAAATATTTAGACAAAGAGAAAAATATTATTACTATATACCTGGTTGGTGCATGGTATCCTGAACTGGCTGCACGTCCGGCAAGGAATGGAAAATGTTTGGTTTCAAGTTTATCCTCGATGGAATCCTCCATAACGTCCTTGATAACTGGAGTCCAACGGCTCATTTGGTAGGTTTGCTCCGTAATTCTTTCTTTACGTGGTACGGTATATATTTTTTTGCGATTGCTCTGTAAAATGGCATTGCAAATAACAGAATTTAATCACTGTTTAAAATGTTATTAAAAAACCCAATATGAAGTACAATTTGCAATTTTTTAACTTACATCTACAACAACATTGATCCCGAGATTTGCCATATTGACGATAGTCTGTTTATCATCAACAGATATTTGGGCATGATGAACCAAACGGTTAAGATTCTCATCGGTGATACCGTTTTTGCTGATAACATATAAAGCTATGATACGTAATTTATCCAAATGATTCACAGTCTGATCAAGTAAAATCGGTGTGATATTCCTCATATGATCTTTGATACGTTCACCTTCTGCATCGGTACCCATGGCTAAGTCCTAAAACACGGCCGAAATACTTGTAATTAAAAAAATATCTTTTACTAACTGGATTATGGGTATTGATTACAATATTACATACTTGCTCCACTTTACAAAGCTTATCTACATTTCCTTGATAGCGTTTCATGCAATCTTCAGCTAACTGTAAATGTGTGGCATATTTGCTCAGTTCTTTTTGATATTGTGGCATCTTTTTGATCATCTGCGACAAGTCTCGCATACTCTGCTTATCACCTTGCGGCATTCTTTTTGATTCTGTAAACTTTTTCAAATTTTTAGTCACGTTCCTGAAAAATAACGTTTTATTATTACAATATTCTTTTTATGGTTATTAATCTTTTAGAAAATTTGAAACTTATATTTATATACGTACTGAGATACTACGGCAATATGTTGATGCCTGAGTTCTACCCATAAATCATCATTTTCATCCAACAATACTTCTTTTTCCTGACCTGCTGTTGCCTCAAACCTGTTTAATATTATATGGCATTTGAGTCTTGCTTTAAATTTTTATTTGCAATAAAGTCATTTTAAATTTATAATGACTTTACTTACTTGTAGACATCATTATCAATGTCCAGCAAGTCATATGCCATGGCTTGCAGTGTAAGTTCATGTAACAGAGGTGAGACGCAATCAAAACCTCTATCTAGAATCAATAATTGAGAACGTGCTTTCTCAGGCCCTTCTCCCATTGTTGGTTCATCAGCTTTGTATGCGTCTAGCTTCTGCTGCACCATTTGAGCGAGTTCAACATTGCGATCAAAGTCACTACAATACATATTAATATTTATTTAATGTTATCAATGATTATGTAATTATATTCTTAAGCAACAAGGAGAGAAGTAACAAGTTATTAATATTTTTAAGTCGCATTTAAAGATCGAAATTACCTGCGATATCTAACTGATGGATATTCTCCAAGAGTGGCGCAGAGTGTCGCGATTTGTTCGGCAATACGCTCCATATTAGCTGATCTCAAATTAAAGAAGGAGGGGTTGTAAAAGCAAGCAAAAGTTTCACGTGAGTCCAACGAGAAGACCTAAGAGAAGACGGCAGATTTAGTTTTGGGATATTCTCATCACAACAAAAAATGCGAATTTTATTGCAAAATGTTATACTTGAAGCAAAACAAATAAGCATGCTAATTAACTTTTCGACTTCCATGCTGATTTTCTAGACATAAGCTATTATAAATAAGTTATTATATCTTCTTGAAAATTGTATATATTATGTATTTATTTATCAAATAAAAGCTTATAGCTTAAAAATAAATTATAAAAATCCACAAACATTATCAAAATTGTCTGTCAAAATTATTCTAAAAAATCATTTCTGAGGCGAATGATTCGACCCGCTTGGAAGTCGAAAAATTGATAACTTCGAAAATAATGGGCTATGTGGATAATTCGATTAGTGATCACATTACAAGCATGTACAACACATAGATATTCTTTTGTCGAAAGGAAAAATAATATGAAGAAACTTTCCTCAACAAGAAGTTTATCGCCTAGTCTTTTGCAATCTAAAATTAACTGATAATCCGGAAAAAAGAAGAGAAATCTCTTAAACTCATGAATGCTCAAAGACTGAAAACAAATTTCGCGCGCTCTAGAGCTACAACTAGCGTCGCTATTAATTTCGTCTGCTTAATCGTCACCTGACATTCGTACGGCAGGAATGCGATGTTGATCTCTTTGAGGGTTTTAATCTTTTTAGCGGCAAGAGACTTGCAGATTTCATTGAACAGCTCCTCCTGGCATACTGGCATCAATTGCAAGCATGAATGCATTCTGATTATTAGTATGTGCTTGTTCATAAGTCATGTGAAAGGCTCAGGATGGACTGGATAGATTGGATGAGAGGATAACGTTGTATTAATATCGTCCCGTTTGACATCCGGTTGATCCGTGCGACTAAATTTACGTGAGGCCGAGAAGTGAACGTAGAACGCGTGAATGAACAATTGTTTTACAATGTGTATACGTGTCTCTCTTTCTCTATGTATGTGTGTGTATATGCCCATCACCATCACCACGAAGGACGAAACAATTAAACATTTTTCTTTTCATTAATGTTCGTTGCTTTACCTGTTCTTCGTATGGTATGAAAGCGATGTTGATCTCTTTTAGTGTCTTTATGTGCTTAGCTACCAGCGAGTGACACAATTCTTTGAACAAGTCGTCAGGGCATGCTGCAAAGAGATATACTGAGTATGTCGAACCACGAGAAATTAAAAAAAAAAAAAATTAGACCGACTAATCTTGTACGATTGTTCTTCTCAAAACATCAGAATTTTTTAACTTATATTTAATGATAATCAATAGACCCGCATCGTTACGCTGTATTTTGATGGTTACATTCGCATGGAAACCTGCTGCGGCGAGTAGGATAAATAGGGATTTAATTCGATGAATGTCGAATAACTTCAGCGAAATATTTAAGATGCTTGATTACATCATTACTTAATATATATTTAAAATATAGTAAAAGTTAAATATTAAAAATGATTTAACAAATTAATATCGGCAATAGCTAAAATATCTTTCGTTATATTTAGGTTTGAGTAAATATTAATTTAATTTCAGATTGAGTTATATTGAAGTAATTTGCGGATACTGTAAATTGTAAAATTACGATCAATATATAATTCTATATTCATTAAGAATTACTTCTAAAAAACATCTACATTTCTTTCGTTATTTTTGTACTTTACTTCGACAGATATTCTACGAAATATTGGATAGTTTGGATTCATCGTTGGAAGAGGGAAATATCCTTAAAATGAGAATAGAAGATCAATTGTGACAAATATGTACCTTCCGTGAAGTACACGTGGGCGACTTTGTAAGTGGTTCTTGTCGGGTTACTGAAGTCTTCGATCAATTTCTGCACCGACGAATTACAAGGCGTGATGAGGTAAATGGCCTCCATCGTCGGCAGAGGTTCGCGCTTCTTATTGATATCCTCTACCAGGGTGATACCCTGAGCGCTGATATCATGCATCTTGCAGCAGGCAGACACCATTCTCATGGCGAGCTGATCCACCACCAAGATCCGCCATTCTGTAGACCCTGTTGACTTCTTCTTTTGCTTGATCACCTCGTTCATAATCTCTGCGACGTGAGAGAAATAATTACTCAAATGATCAATTCTTAGAAAAATGTGAGCTTATATACTGTATTCTCTCTATCCGAAGGTAGGATAATAACTTCATCTTGAGCAACAATGCAAGAACCAAGTAATTAAAACGACTATTAATTTTACATGCCGCGGTATTTAGAATATAAAATTTGAATTAGTGAATTTTATAAGCTGTATTTTTCTCTAACAGAAAATTATAAGATGTATTTCTTTACTGTAACTACATATAAAAGTGTGTGTGTGTGTGTGTGTGTGATATTATACTACATAATAGAAGAGAAATCAATACTTTGGTAATTATATATTCCTCTCGCACGGAATACATATTGCGTGTTCCGTTTGTAAATCGAATAAATAGATATTTAAAAGAAAAAAATATCTTCATAAAGATAAGTATTGCAGCTATCGACTTGCTAGTTTTCAAGTAAAAGAGATTTTTTAATTAAAATAATATAATCAGATTGCAAATCAAAAATAAACTTGTAATTTTCTTTCAATATTATTTTATTCAAGAAATCGTTGGGAAAAAAAATCAGAAATCAGGGGAAATTAATCGTAATGCTAACGACAATGACCAAGCGCCATTATATAACTTCATACGAGTCATTGACAGCGCGATGATTGATAATTAACAATGCTGTGACGGGCTAGGAAGTCCTTTGACGTTCCAACACGTATATTGATCGTCTTTACAGATGACGTCACTACGTATAGGCACGTATCAACGAAGTGGCAAGCCCCGTTTTTTATATTCTCTCAAGTGAAACAATCGGCTATTTATAGGTGTACGAGACGCGCAAAAAAAAACTTTCTTAATCTATAGTTCAGAACAGCAAACTTCGCGGTCTTCGACGTTGTTAACGATGGAAAAAAAAGACTTCCGTCGGATCATTTTATTTAAAAAACAAACGAAATCTACACGAAAATAAGATAAGAATATTAGTTATTTTCTGAAATAATTGTGTAAATAGAAAAATAAAAAATATAAGCAAGCAATATTGCGCTGTAGCAGCTGTAGATATTGCGTCTATCAAGTAAATTTGCTTTACAGAAGTTTGCGATACATTGACAATATAAATTATAAAATAATACTTCAATTTAATATTTTCACGTTTTCAAAAGTTAAATATAGATATAACAAAATAATGTTATATGGTACATTGATTTGTATATTGCTTCCTCATAAAGGAAGCTTTGTTTTCGTAAAAAAATTTTTTTTAATTTGTTTTTCTGAATGTGTTCAATGTTCTAAAACCTCAAAAAATTGTAATTTTAAAAAATGTCTGTATGTATGTATGTATGTATGTATGTGTGTATGTGTGTATGTGCCAAATTTACCGAAATTTTTATAACTCCAGAACTAATCAACTGAATCTTAACGAATTGTATATGAAATAGGGGTAGAAATTTCCGGCGAGTACTATAGAGTGTGTATTTTTTCGTTACCGATGTTCTGGAAACCGATTTTTTTGCAATTGCCAATACGTTTAGAAACGCAATAGCGAATAAAAATGGACATCCAGTTTCATTTACGCTTCTTCGGAAAAATATCTTGAAATCGATACGGTCTGAAAAGTGCTCTGAAAAGTGTTCTGAAAAAGCAACAGTTATTTTGAGGAAGCTGCACCGTAGAACTGCGATCGAAAACATCAGGCAGCGTTCATTGCCGAATAAATATTATTTCGCGTGCGGATTTTTAGTAAGATGAGCACGATAAGGCAAATGTAACTGAAGCTTTTTTTTCTCCAAATCTTTTATCGACGAGATTAATCATGCGCGCCTACGAATGATCGTTGCGAAAATATTCGCGAAGATTCCCACGAAAGTGTTTTCCATATTTTCCACGGTTATCCCTCGATCGTATCCTGGCCAAATGCCGGGAGTTAAAACCTGCAAACCAGCAACTGAGAATCAATGATAATTCTGATAAAAGGCTTTCTCGATATCGTAGGCGGGAATGATTTTCGTGTTTAGGCGCGATAATCGACACGCGACGATTGACGTCGTCGTAAAGTGCATCCTTCGTACTTTTCGTACTCGTGTCATCGAGGCTCGAATTAGTCGATGTCGATGGTTTACCGATTGCGAGGTGTACCGAATTCTCGCGAGACGCGACAGACATCGGAGATATTTTTCGCCGAGCACGCTCCCGCTGTGCTCGGCGTAGCAACGTTTGACATTTCTCCGTCGCCCAGCCGTCGCCGATGAAATCATCGGGGGAGGAGGCGCGCCCAATCGAGATTGATCTCTCAACGTGACCGCGAGATCGGCAGGCGCGAGATCGACGCGATCGAGACGCCGCGCGAGTCGCCTGACGATGTCGCGCAACGATGTTTACAAATAGATTCTAATGACGTACGAAATTAACGCTTTTTTTACGCTACTCACTTTGACCGACTTGTGCTTTGAGCGCCATTTTGCAGGACTGACTGTCCGCTCGCTTGCCAGATGGCGACGCGAGCGGCGCGATGTTGTGCGCAGTGATAAATCTCACGAGCATCACGCGAAGTTGGCCGAGCGTCCACTTCGATTGGCACCTGCGCGATACGGCCGCGCCTCCGACTCCGCAGCCACCGCTTCGTGTATTTCCAAATAGCACTAATCATTTTTATGAACGTTCTATGAAAAATCTTCAAATATAAGTATAAGTCAATCTTATATAGGGAGCTTTCCAGCAAGCGACACACAACTTGACACAAAAAAGTATCGTTTTATCTTTGTTGCTCATTACCAAAAAAGAAAGATAGAACGATGCTTGTGTCGACTTGTGTCGCTTGCTGAAAAGCTCCCAAATTTAGTCTTTATAATATATTCGAATAGCGCTACTACACATGTTTTTTTTAATATAAGTAGAATAATCTATCGAATATTCTATATAATATTGTTTGCATATTTATAGAATATTCTATAAATATTTTAATAAAATGTTTTATAAACGTGTACATAGTAGCATATTTCACAGAATGTTTTATAGATTATTCTATGTATTTACATAGCACATAAAATAAATAGGAGTAAATATAGTACAGAGAGTTACATTGGTCACTCTACAATGATTGGCCACATCTTAAAAAATTAAAGAATATAAAAAAAATACTATTAAAATGTTTTTAATTATAAATACAAAATATTTAATACACTTTTAAAAGAAACACTTTTAAACATTTTAATAGTATTTCTTTATAATTTTTAATTTTTTAAGATATGGCCAATCATTGTATTAGAGTGGCTAACAACTGTATTGTTTACCCCTATTTTATGACCATATAAGTTTTCATTTTTCAAAATAGCTAAATTAATTTTACCTTTTTTACAAGACAAGCAAAAAATTAGTTAAAAAATAATATAACATGAGAATGTTAGAGTGTTAATATCATTTATTACTTAACTGATATTATCGGTTTCTTAATTTTAACACTTATACATTATCAATTTCTATTGTATTTTATCTAATCTTTGTCTTCTTTTAAAAAAAGATGAACTTTTCTAGCTTTAAAAGTAGATATTTGTTAAAGATATAGATATATATCTTTTTTATTTCGAGTATAATAACGTTCGTGTAAAATGGCACGGCGGTTAAAAAGAGAGTGAGGATCTCGGAACCGAGATTAAAATTCGACGATTGTTTAATAAGTTGCAGAGATTAAGTATGCGCAAAGCTTAGAAAAACACGATCGTTCGAAAATCACGAGAAACGGAATGAGATTTGAAGTTTGCGTTTTTCGCCGCGACAATCTTTTCGCGACATTGTTCTGCTTTAGATTCGAATGTTTTTCGAACTACTAATTCGAAGCCAAGCACACAATAATTAACTTTTTAATGTAGACATCTCAGCTAAGATGTTCCATGATACGCGATTTAAATATCTCTAATTATTTCTGAGTCTTTAAAAATTCTCACGCTGAGCATTTGATGGTGAGTGTATGCAAAAAAATTTTATATTATATTACAATTAAGATGCGCGATTTTTTTCGCGACGATTCCACGAATGCGCAGTCGCAGAACGTTACGAGCTGCGCGATAATTGCGGTTAAATTTAAAATCACGTGCTCCTTCAATTAAGAAAGAGACAACTTCAGTGTATAGACTCGTGTATAATTGTAATACATATATTTGCAGCAAACGGAAAATTAGCCTTATAAAATTAATAACGAATTATCTTAACAAAAATATCCCGTATTATTATTTATATACATATAATCGTGCTCAAATAAGATCACTAATGTCCGTTTCTATCAATGCAGATTATAACTTTAATCTCGGTTTAACTTACTTTTTGTTTTTTTTTCTAGTTTTGAAAATTAAAAATAGATAAAAAAGTAAGTTAAACCTTAAAGTTAATCCACATTGGTAGAAATGGATATAAATCAATCGTTAATTTTGCGCTTGAGCACAGCAGTAACGACATCTCGATACTGAACGTATCGCGTAGTATCGAGACGTCCAATCGAAGAACCGTTCAAGCCGTTCAAACATCGCCGGTCGCCGGTCAGTATCGCCGCACGTCGCGCAATGTCGTTCGCAATAACTTCGTCTTATTGCCGTTTATCGCTACTCCGCGGAGCAGCGATAGTCGCGGATATCGCGTGTATACATTTTCACAACTGACGGCCGGCCGGGCTGGCAGGTATCGAGCCTTCAGCGTGGAAGCGACAGACGCGTCGCGAGGTATCGAGGTATCGAGGCATCGAGAATCAAACGATCAAATTGGCCGATTTGTCGAGTGACATCCGGTCGGCGGGTGCGGGGGTGATTACGCGCGACGCGCACGCGAGAGAAAAGACATAAAGCTGAGCGGCGCGGCGGCGGGAACGGCGGGCCGGCCACCTGACAACGAGAGCGAAAGGAGCGAGCGAGAACGATCGGCGCGGGTGCAGGCAAACGGAGCAACGGAGCGCGAGCGAGCGAGAGAAAGGGCGAGAGAGAAGGAGAACGCGAGAGGGAGGGAGCGGCTTTCGCGGGGGGTCGCGGGGGGAGCCTCCGGCGCACAGCCGCACACCGCGGTCAACGCGAGATCCGACGCCGGCCGCGCCGCGCGGCGCGCCGCTCACTCGACTCCAGTTCGAATTCGCTCGCCGTCGCGTGTGTTTCGCGTTTGCGCGCGCGCGCGTCCGTCGTCTGAAGTAAGTGTGCCCTCGCGGTGTGTATATAGCCGCTATTTATCTTCGCTACGTTCTTCGCGGGATAGAGATTAGAGACCACCCGCGCGTCCTCCCTCCGTGCCTCCGTGCCCGTCACGGTGTCTCCGTGTCACGACACGTCGTTCGTAGCGTTCGTTCCTTCGCGTGTCACCCTCCGCAGAGTCTCCGTATACTCGTGTCGCGAACGCGTGACGAGAAAGGGAGAGGGAGAAGGAGGCCGCGTGTTTCGCGCACATACAATAACCGCGTCGCGGAAGAATGTGTGCCGCGACGGTATCGTTCGGCGTCGGTATCGTTTCCCAGTGATAATCGGACGGGGCAGGGGGAGGGGGAGGGGGAGGAGGAAGGTTTGTGTGATCAGTGCCTCCTGACCTGCTGTGCGCCGAGGGAGTCGAGCGTCATCGCGACCTGGATTTTCGCGCGTTATCCGGACACACGGGGGACGAAGATGAAGCTGGAGTATCCCTGCCGCGTCGAGGGCTGGCTCAACGTTTGTGGTGAGTGCACGCGCGATTGATGTTTACATGCCGTGAGCGAGTGTCAGAGGATGATTATCGGAGCGCGGCGACCGGCCGCGGGCAAATTGAATCTTGTGTGACTCGGCATGACGACGATAGACGGTCGTCGCGCCGCGCCGGTTGAAGGCCGATAATGGTCCGTGGTTTATAATATCGATAGCTCGCATTGTGTTCGGATAAAATGACAGAAATTATTGCCGTTGAAATACGATTTATTGCTCGGAGCAAATGCGGACGTTATTGCGTTCCAACGTTATTTAAATAAATCTGGATATCTCTGTTAATTTGAGGGCACATTCTTGAGAGCACGCGACGCTTTGAAAATCGCGACGGTGTACATCAGAGAGAAGTATCTCATTTTCGAGGAATGCGCGTCAGATCGCGTGAATTTTGCGCCATCTCCTCGGAATGTATGTCGATTTAAACAAGAAGTAAAGTTTTCAAGAAGGCTAACAATAAGAAGTATCGAATGCGAAGAAACACTCGTCCGTTTTTAGAGATTTGATGCTCTGCGTTGTCGCTCACATTTAATCTCGCGAATGCACGTGCAACGAGAACGTGCTGTTTCGTAGGTTTCGGCTTTCGGCGAATCACGCGAATTGCGCGCGTTTAGTTGCATAATGGGAAGCATTAAATCACCGTATAATAGAGAAGCTGAGGCTGTTAGAAATGCAATGCAGTCGAATGGGCCTCAGGATAAACGGAGTTTATAACATTAAATGTGTGTATATTGATTAAGTCTTAATGTATATTAATTAAGTCTTAATTAATTGTCTATCCAGAGTAAATTAACTATCATATTGATGTAATAATATGGAAATTTGACGTATATTCTAATACATAATAATAAATTATACAAATATTGAATATAATATATTTTTAAAATATTTTTGTATTCTTTTTTTGGAAGAAATCGAATTTAAATATAATTTAGTCTTTTATGTATCTGCTCCTTTTTATCCGCATAACTTCACTTAAGGATGTTTTATATAGTTAGGCAAAATGTAACGAAGTTGATGAAAATTTAATATCATATTCTGTATACTCTTTCAAAGTTCGGGGTCAAATTTCAAATCGATTTACAATTTAGATAAAAAGTTATCAATTCTTGAAAATCCGTTTTACAAAGGATTTTACAGAGAAAAGTGTAAACATTAAAAAATGTAACCAATATAATAATATTTTACACACAAGCAGATCATCAACAAACAAAAATATAGCAACAAAATTTGAAACGATTTACAACAATTTTTTTTTTGAAAATTTTTTTTGAAAAAAATAGTAACAGTTATTTACATTCACTAAATTTACGTCTTTTACATTCTATTAGATGTTTCGTAACTATTTATATACATTTTTTTGTCTTTGGATCTCTGGAGAATTAATATCAGAGTTTTTAATATTTCCTGCATACTTTTGGTTGGGACTGTGCCTATAAAACATCTTTAAAATTATTCGATTCAAATTGTGCGCATTTCTGTTTTACTTTAATTGGCTGATGTGTTGGGTTATTGACATTCTGCGGGAAATCATTATACTGTTGCGAGAGTAAAGCAAACATGATATTGAGTTTGGCGATTATCAATCGTACGAAGACGAAGATAGCTGCAACAGTACATAGGTAGATTCGATAAAGTTTAATTTGTTATCGAGCGAAACTCACACAGGGTTTTACATTTTAGGGAGAAAAATTTTTGTGTGTTTCAATAAAATTTAAATATTTCTCCTTAAGTCGACACTTTGTTTATAACCTGATATTGATCTCAACACCACCTGTGAATTTTTCTCTTAATTTTCATCACAAAATTATTTATCTTCGACCTATAATTTTTTTCATATTTAAAATATAAGTGATTTTGTTCATTCACTGGACCCCGTTCATTCACTGGCTGGTTCACCCTATACGTATTCATTTAGCTTACAAACGAAAACCGCAAAGGGCAGAGCTAGAAAGCTTTTCATTCCTCACTGTGAGGAGGAAATAAAAAAATTTTATGTTGAAGACAATTTGCGCGAGACCTTTATCAACTGCATTTTGTCGTCCTGCTTCGTGCTTCCCTCTTTTAGCTCTTCGTCGTCGTAAATAGAGTTTATAGCTCATCGCTAATTCTTCCAAGTATCGCACGATTGTATAATTTACAGACGTTGAATGACTTTTTTTCTCTCCATCTCTCGGATACGTGATGCTCGTAACGCGCGGTTTACGCAATCTAGTAACAAAACGTTAATAAATAGCGATGAAGAGTCGGACGTTGCGCGATAGTTTTTTTTACACGCATCCCGTATATTTCTCGCGAGATTCAATACATAGATCACACTTTCTTTTTTTCCTTGTCGCACGTTTCTCTCACTTTCTCGTCGAAACTGTCGCGTCGATGTGTATATACCAGGCTCGCGAAGGGAAAAAGGAGAATAAGACGAAGGTGAGATTTCTTTCCGTGGCGATTCTCATGTGGGTTCGACAGGATTTCTTATACGTCGTCGGGTTTAACGATCTCCTGCTTTTTTTCCGCGGGTCTTGCGTAAAAACGGGAAACTTCGATTTTTACGGACCACCACCCGACACGTCGTGCGCGGCGCTTATCGATTCTTTAGCTGACCGAAGAAAAATCCTCGGTCCAGTCGTCTGTGTCGTGTCTGTCTTTTTACTATCGATACCGAACGAAGGCCCGCGGCTCGGCGTCCGCTAAACCCCATGACATTTTTACAGGTTGACCTCTGAAACTTGTAGCTTAGACATGATTATTGGGAAATACTGAGATCAGAGGAAAATCTACACATTGCAAAAGAAGCATGTAAAATTATAATAAACAACAAGTGTAAAAATCATATAATTTATAACGAAAATGTATACGTAATTTTACGTTACAATTTTACACTTTTTTCACAGTGCGGGCCTCCTATCGTGGTGATGAAATTGACATGAATTTGGTTAATCTTGAGATTCTTTGAAATTTTAGAGAATGTAAATATAAAAAATTGAAGAAAGACGGGAAATTAAAATTTGTGATTTTATATTTTCATTTTCTCGGTTAATTTTCTGTTTGTGTTGCCTTAATCTCAGACTTGACAACATATGAAATATGATATATTGTTGTTTAAAAAAAATCAATGATACGTATTTTAATCTGTACTAAATTACATAAATTTTTTAAAAACAATATATATAAATTCCAATTAATGTTTTTTTTTATAGATATGGTACATAGACTTTTAGCAAATATAAAATCGCATCACACATTTGCTTATTGTTAGATATGTTAATAAAACATATATATTTGCTATTTACTTTGTATAACGCTCACGTCTCGTTTTTTTGTAATTTATTTATATTTGAGCCGCAACATCCCTCTACTTCCTGGCGACTATCAGCGATTATCTCTGGATCGCATACTCGTGGGAGTATTTTAATTTCCCGGCTTGTGTCTTCGTTGCCAATCTGCATCGGGCGTATCGTCAAAGTATCGGCAAAGCCCCCACATCGCGATCGTTATATCTTTTTTCACTCTCGAAACCTTGCGCGCGCATTTGCATCGAAATGAAAACATTCCCATTTGATCGCCATCTCCATTGCAGAGGCCTTTTATCTATACCCCTGCTACTGAATGGACGTTCTCTGTATCGTGAGTTTGTACACATCCGCCATTCACGGTCTGTCGCGGGAATGTCCTTGTCTTTACTAAAATGTGCCTCGAAGCACTTTCTTTGTTTTACCATTTATTCTCTTCAATTTACAAGATGGCTAGGAAATTTTCTCTTTTAATTACCTATACGCTTTGCATTATAACAATCAACTTTAGTTAGCATTTTTTTTTATTTAAAATTGCATTTGATTATGCAATAATCCGGCATTAAAAAAAATGTCTTTTTTACGAGTTTTACTAACAAATAAATATGATTATAAAATAATATCTATAACTATAAAATATATATATATATATATATATATATATATATATATATTATACGTGATATGAATGGTAAAAAAATATCTAAAAGAATATTTTGGTATATTTATAAATCAACGACAAATAATGTCTTTTTCTCGGATGATCAGTAAGATTAACTTTTCAAATTCTTTAAGAAAAATGCAAAAGTGCAGCTCTTTTTGTTTTCTACTCCTCTTTTCTATACTCCGTAGTCGGCAGGGTAACATAAGCTAACACAAGCTGGTTAGGTTCGAACGCGACTGGCGCTTCACAGTAGTTCGATCATATTTCATACTTTCGTTTGCATACTCTTCCGGAAATAATAGAGAGAGAGCATTTCCGCGGCACGTGACGAAAGGCGACCGTGTTATCCACGTAAGTCGCAGATTACTGTCCGCTCAGGTATAGGTAACCTGCCGCTTTTCTTGCGTGTGATCTGTATGAATAAATCATACAAAATCGGGAAAGAGAGGAAAAGGGAAAGGGGATAGCTGATGTAGCTTGTTTTTTTATTTGATTTTAAAAACAAATCTGCGATGCTTTTGTAATTACGAAAATTTCACAATAAATATTCAAACCATTTTAATTTTTATTTTGCTTTAAAGTATACGCCATTGTTTAACAGCTTTATCGATGTAATAAGGATGCGCAATACTAAACCTACTTTCTCCCAACGTGCTTAAAAATTTAAGGATTACGTATATAAGTTAACTTTGCAATAAAATACTTCCATTAAAAGAGTTGATCAATAAAAAACAGAAAATTTGTTCTTTTTTAAGAAACTGTTGATGGCTTTATATAGATATTTATGTTTTTTGATACTTTTTGATGCTAACCTTTTTTGGTTATATCATGATATGTATTATATTTTTGGAATGTTCTTTATCATCATTTTTGATTTATTAAAGTCGGCCGAATTATTGAAATTAAATTCTGTTGACGACAGCGCGAGTTGTTACGTAATTAAATAAGAAAAGTAATAGCATGTGTTAAACGTCTGGATGCCCCAGTAACCCTCCTTATTTGGTAAGGAAACTTGGAAAGTTTCTGAAATATATGCAAATCGAGATACAAATGCTATACATATACATACGTTGTTGCGACCCGTGTTTACTAAGGTCGGCTTATGCTCGGGTTGAAGAAATGCCACGCTTGTATTTCTCGACTATTTTATTGCACACGTTATTTGCGACCAACCGCCATGAGGCTCTCTCGTTACACAACTCTGACTTCTTCTTCTTCTTCACTTTATTGGCTCCTGCCGCCTAACAGCGGACAATATACGGCCTCATTTACTATTGTTTGTTAACAAAATCTGAATCACTATTAGCGTAGCAAAGTTTAAATGGAAATTACTGAAAATTTGAGTGGAAATCAATGCAGACAGTAACAGTCGCAATACTTAAAAAAATTTTTTTTTGGACAAAACACGTCCGAACCGGTCTGCGCACGTTGAGCGAATTTACAGTAAGACACAACTCTGACGAAGACGAAGAAGACGGGGTAGTTGACGCCCTCGATACAAACGATCGCAGATATGTCGATATATGTATATCTATCGATATCGATAAAGATGGTCAAGCAAGCATAAAGTATCGCAAAGGGCGCGTGGCGCGTATATTGAATTCGGCACTAAACATACGTCGTCAATAAAAATTTCAATAAAAATTTTATCTAATACAAATTAGAATACTGATCTTAGTATAAAAAATAATCCTTCTTGAGACATAGATACATTTTAGATTTAGTAGAAAAGAACTTAACTAATGAAATTAACATATCGGTTTTTTGTTGCAATTTTGCTGTTGATTGATTTGTTTTATATAATATATAAAATTTATATGGTACAATGAAAATTTAATCACAGCAAATTCTGAAAACAATAGTAATATTTTTTCTATTAGTGTACTTTGAGAAGTTATCAAAAAATTTAAACGAGAGATGTATCTTTTAACTTTGTTTGCCAATGACACGACAATAATCATATGTATAATAAAACCGATACGGCATATTATTCTTTCGCGCTTTATTGTTATCATATACCGGCATTTGTGCACAATCTCCCGGCGGAGTGCGTAAATAATTGATTTATCGTACGATTCTCTCTCACGCAACAATTCCCTTCTCTTTCTTTCTTTCTCTCTCTGCGGCCGCGGCTCTCGTTTAACCGAAGTTCATACGTATTGCATACGGGTCTCCGTTCACCACGATGCTGCGCGATCAGGTTTATCAGCGATATTGCCATTACTACTTCATTGTGTAATTGTAGTGTTCCCAGTAATCGATATCGCGCCGCGCACCCAGCTGTAAGCACGCTCGTAAAGCTTGAACCCGAGTTCACGGCATTCCGACTGCTGAGATACGAGCTCTCTTTTTTCCGTACCTTCTTCCTATACTCGTTTTCTTCCTCCCTGCTTTCAATTTTTTAACTGACAATTTTATTCGTTTACATTAGACACATGTTCTGATAAGACATTTTTTAAATATTGTTCTACTGTATAATGCGCTATGTGCAAACACGCGCGTAAAAATATTTTATTTTTTATTTTACTATTTATTGATATGCGACGATGTAATATTTGTAACGATGACGGTAGTAATTCGGCGTTAGAAATATTTTTATTTCTTGCATAACGTACAATTTATGAACTTATATAATATATATTGTACACCAAATTTTTGAAATTAATTAAAAGTTTATATTACATATTATATTTTGTAAACTATTGTTTAACATAAATGTCTATAACATACGTAAGTAAATGTATTATCTATTTCGCAAAGACCGATCGATAGACATATTACTTTCTCACTCGAGCTATTAAACTCATTTTATGCCAGGTTAATTAACCGATTGGCTGGCTTAAACTATGTTGATAATGATTTTATAAACTTCGAGGAATATATACACTCAAGTTGACACAGTTACCGGGGCAATCGATATATAGATATGCATTTTACATATTTTTGCCTTTATTTAATTATATTTTTTATTTTTGCACATTATTCATAAATACTGAATATTTTCCCTAATTTCTAGCACAGAAGTCATTATGAAAAAAAAAATCAGTAGATTGTTGAGTCACATAACGTGTCCCGTCATCTCGCGTCAGGGCGATACACAAATAATAAATATTGACACACGTTTGCTGGCGCCAGGTCTTTAAACTCTCTTCTCATCTTCACTTTTACGACAGATGATTGATGCGGAAATTGGCACGTCGTCTTCTTAAACGCGCCATCTTACACACACGATCTTCGCAGAAAATCTGCACCAGTCGACGAGATATTCTTCAATTTTATCTCGTAATGTTCCGCGATATCGTACCATTTTACATCAACTTCAAGTAAAAAACATGGAATGTATTAAGATAAAAAAAGATGAAGAGGTGTGCATTAATTTAAAAACATTTTTTTATTTTCTATTTTTTAACTACCGAACTCTAAATATGTTATAGATTAATACGATATTGATATGATATCTTCGAATTTTCAGTTTTCTTATTGCTGAAATTATTTCAATATATTTCAGTAATAATATATTAATTCATATTTTTCAACAATATTTAATAACATAATTTTGGATAAAGAAATTTTATAAATGCAAGAGAAATTTTATAAATGCAAGACTGGCGGTTGTGGGTTTTATATAGATTTCGTGTTTGCTGAGTTTCTCCACCCTCTCTCTGTTGGGAAACTTGGAGATCGAATAGCAAATATTATAGGAGATATCGAATTCGCCCTTCGGTTCCACCGCAATAGGAGCAAACATTGGACTTAATATCGAATCGTTAGCCCGTAATGAGAGACGTGACCTTCTCTGTAAGCGCATTGATGCACAAATCGGAACACGCTCGTCTATCTGGTCGTCATTCTCAATGCACTTCAATCAGTTTGTAGTAAATATTTAAAGATCCAACTGGAATCGCCTCAGTATCCATCCATGCAGGGCTAAAGATAACCGTGGATCCTATCTGTTTGAAGAGACGATTCGAGAAAATTTTAGTAGAGTTAATGCATGGCATGTAAATCAAGTATATACCTATTTATATATATTGTCTCTTCTATATTTTAATTAATATCTCATCTCTCTATATTTTGATAACGAAACTTTGTCAGTTAGAAAATTAGGCTTTTTAATTTAGTGCCAATTTTTTAATTTTGTTTTGTAAAATATTAAAAATGTTTATAATTTGACATTTATGCATAATATTGTAAAATTTATTATCAAATGAATAATTTGATTATATTACGAATAATCTCTCAGGTATATAGGATTTCAAACGCAAATATTAGATAAGCGAAACCAGCGGGCGTGTTGAGAGGTTTTGCGCAAAAGTTTCGATGGTATTGACAGACCTCGTAAAAATTGTCTCTTCTTCGGAAGACTTTCAAGGTCGCGGTTTAATTATTCGTCTTGTACACTTAGCGACGGAAAGGATGGAATCGAGCTAACATTACTGCTGACGGAGCTCGTGAAAACCCTCAGCGGACGTAGATTTACGATTATTGCCGGAGTACATTTCCCACATTTTCAAATAATTTTTTACTCGGCCAAAGTATAGCGACGCGTATACATCTTTATTGCGATGAAAATCAATCTTAATATATCACATATTACTGTTGAATTACTGGATATGTACGCGTGATTTGTTAAATGCCATTATGCCAGATGCCATATATTTATTGACGTGAATCATAACGGTAATAATAGCGTGTAAATGTTTGTAAGAAGGCGAGTTTACAATCGTGACACGTATCTGGCATTTTAATTTTTTATATCAAAGTTATATAAATATACGGTTTGTGTTTGATGACAGTTTCGGATTATCGTATCAATTATCCTTGACTCTTGACTCACAAAGTCTGAAACAGACCATTAAAATATCAGTGCGCGAGATTGTATTCCGGTGGAAATACCATGTTATACATTGCGCGCGCGCGTGGGCCTTGGAGGAGAATAAATTTCGAGAAATTCAAGTTTCTCCGTTTATTCAGGCTAGGGAGCAGTTCTAGTCTTCCTGGCGAAGAATACATAAAGTCGTCGATAAGTTACGGACTCGCTTTTATTGACATTACCTCATAAATTTGCAATGGCCACGGTAAAGTTGCTAAAGCGAAAGCTTTGTGGTCGGCAAACTGACTGAAGCGACATTTCATGTCGTTCGTCTTATTATATGTATAGTATCTACTTTCCGAAATCTTATACTTAAAATCAGGAGTAATACGTTGTGACCCCAATATCGAAGTGAAGAGGAAATAAATATCATTTTTCCGACAAATTGCTCAGGAACTTAATACACGAGTTTAATTCTACAAGCTTCTCGCATTCGTTATTTACACAAAACACTCGTTATCTATTCGCTGAAAGCGTTGCATTGTTCCGCCAGTTAATAGCGTTGCAGCGGCTCTGATGGCAAAACCTGTCAAATCCGATTTAATATGAAGCAGAGTCACGTCCAAGGTCTGGGCCGATCTCGATAACAAGAATATTTTTGCATATTTATATTGATTTTTTTGTTTTTACATATTGATTTTGCTGTATATAATATTATCCGTGATACAGTTCCATCTATAAACTGAAAAAACAATACGTTGAAATACATTGCAAGTGAATTCGTGCATTTAAAATTAATTTTATACTTAAATTATATATACTTTACATGTCTATTAGCGTGCGTCTGTTAACGATTCTTAATTGTTTTCCTTAAACCTTTTTACAATTTAGGATAAATTGTAAACGAAATTCTGATAGAAAATGTGAAATATGTGAAAAAACTTTATATTTAAAAAATGTACCGCAAAGAAACGTATCCTAAAACACTCCTTCCATCGAACGTTGCTTGAGGAACATTGTTTCACATTCATCTCTATCCTCCATTAACCTAATGATAGACATATATCTCTAATGCATCTCACCTTTCGGCGGGCACGTGTTCGACACGTCGTCGTTTACACGTTATGCCGAGGCGTTCAATGATTTACGAGAACGCGTATGCAAATCGACAGCATCTCGGGTACACGTACACGCGCACATTCACGTATACGTGTATAGGTACATAACGTGCGAGAACTAAACAATATTCACCGGACTTGTTATACCTGCGCATAAATACTATCGTTCGCGGCGGAGAGATAAACGGCGCGAGAATACGAAGTGAATCGTGATTCACTTAGGGCGAAAATAGAGCAAGAGACCCTCTCTTAGTCTGAGTAACGGCACGGTGAAGGAGAGAGTCTCGTAAAAAGAATCAGTGATATCAGCAACGGCTAGTCGTACCCAGCAGCATCGAGATCTCGTTAACCTCTGCTCTTATTATTGCCGTCTTCCTCGTGCACGACATGTATTCCAAAGGCAAATTTATATATTTTACTCAATGATGCATGATAATCGTGTCATAGATCAATTGTTCTGTACGGTCGAGTCATCCTTTAGTGCATAGTGCATATTATATTAAAAATATGTCAATAATTTTCCTCACTTTATATTTATCTTTGAATACATCAATCTAATTTTTATTTTTAGAAAAAAAAATGATAGTCATATTTCACATACGTTAGAAATATAATTCATTATTTATGCGCGATTCGTTTTTCTTCATTTTTCATGGTGCATTATTTAAACGCGTTTTTTCTTTCCATCTATCGATATACGTCTTACGTACCTTATGTTCATGGTTCGTCCATCAAAATGTTCTCTCGCTAGAGCTATACAAGACGCTGTAAAAGGATATAGAGGGATCGAGATGAGATCGGCGGATTGATGAGACCGAGTTCGCGGTGGGATCGTATTTCGTGAGAAAACGACGTCTGTAATCGGTTACGTTTCGTGCATTCGCTGATGGGATAAAATCCGGTGCAAGTTTATATACACGTGCAGCATACAGGACTTAGTCAAATTACAATATGCACCATTCAAAAAGAAAGAGAATTTTAAGTTGTCAAAATTTTAGTTTAATCAATTTTTATTCAGAAAATGAAAAATCTGCGTATTTGTCAAATGAAGTTACATCGTGTAAATAGCTAAAAAAATTTTTTTTTGTTATAAAAAAATACATTTTAAATATTTAATCGTAGTATGGCGAATTTTAGCAAATTCTTAACATTTATTAAATTTTTGACGTTGGGAAAAAATTTAATATCGATTGTACATCAATGAGTTTTTCGGCGAAAAAAATGTTAATGAATTTTTCATCACAGGTTCATGGCTGCCATACACACGTATCACGAAATTTCCCTTTTCGGAAACGGCAGTAGAACGGTGTGAATTATCACGATCGAAAAATAAGTACCATATACGGAATCATTAGGGAGAGAACATAGAACGCGATGGGTAAGAGGCGAGGAAAATATACTGCGAGCCCCAAGTCGAAGAAGACGGAAATTCGATAATTGGTCACGTTTGGCGCATTTGCCACGCCAGGAAGAAGTTGGGTAAACGTTTAACACACACACTCTCTCTCTCTCTCTTTCTTACACACACACACACACACACACACACACACACACTGCACTCGCATACCGCAATCTCGCGACATCTCGGGCATATTGAGGCGTTTTTCGAGTTTAGCGATAGCACGACGGCATAATACTAGAAAGAGAGAGAAAGAGAGAGGGGGAGGTTCGCGCGGCACGTAGTGGTGATAATTATTCGAGTTTATTGCCTAATGAAGGCGGAGAATAGATCCGGCTAATAGCTACTTTGCAACCTGATATGGGAGACACAACGCATATAGGATATAGCATAGGACGACGTTCAAGTTAATTAACGACTCAGGATACATATGCGGAACATAGCGACAAGAAGTTAATTGAATATTCCGCGTTTGACGAACCGCCACGATGAAATTCATCGGCATATCTGTTCGTTGTTGTATATTGGAGAGATCAGTTCTCTTGTATGAAATGTCTAAACATCAATAACTTGATGAATAAATCGTATATGTAGGAATAATGACTGATTTGCTCATGAACAATTATGAACTATACGCTTATCTCTTATATGGATTATACGTTTATTTGTAAACACACACACACACAGTTATTACATTAATTTTTTAATTTAGATTATGTATACCAATAATATATATATAATAATATAACTCAAACTTAACTGTTTTTTTAAATTTAATTATGTGTTTCTCTGCTGTAAGTTTTAATTATTATAGTTATAAAGAGCGAAATGATATTATTTATTAGAATTAAAACTTACTAATATCAAATAATTATATTTCTCACGTAAAAGGTAAGAATATTTGAAAAGAGTTCGGCCTGAAAGATAAGTATCTCATTATTATATTTTTCGATCTATTGTTCTGTCTCATAGTTAAAGCTAAATTTAATAACATTCTAGCTTGTTACGACTACTGCATAATTCCATATCCAGACAGAACATAGTATAATACAATATTTATCATTCAAACAGGATTGTGGTATGTTTAATGTAGCTTCAATACATTTCCGTGATATCCACGTACTAACAGAATTCAATGTATCGAATATTGTTCGATCATAAATCAAATTTTTTTTCTCTTTTTGTCTTTTTCATAAAACCAACACGTGCATTTGAAAAATAATATATCTAATTTTTAACAATGATTTAAAGAAGAATTATTGTATTTAATTAATCATTTGCGAACGCACATTTTTAATATCACTGTTTTTTTTTTCCGTAACATATGTTATCGAAAAAGAAAATACTTGAAAGAAACCGTTTACGTTTTCTACAGATCCATTAAGTTGTATGCGCAATCATTCATCAATTATCATTCTCTATAGTTGTGTAATAAATTACACTTTTAAACATACATTACATATATCGATATTTGAGGGAAAATAATTAAAAACGTTGGGGTCACAGCAGAGCCAGAAGAAACTCACCGCGCAAAAAGGTCTCTTTGAATTGTCTGCATAATGCAACACAATCTTCGTAATCTCGCGATAATAATGCAAACGGTCGCCGCCTCAGCCGCCAGCGACGCCCTTTTTAATCGCACTTTGCATCTTTCCGCGCCACTGCACGCCTCATATTTTTAATATCTCGTTTAATCTCTCACGTGTCCGCCTCTGTCTCTATATTCTAGCCTCCGCGGCGGAATAGGGCATCCCATCGTGATTTATCCGCCAGTCGTTTACGATCCATCCGCTCTCGTGCGGGCGCACTCGCGGAACTTCTAGATATAAACTCCGCGTTATGATCGCCTATAAAACTGCCGGGCGTGCTATTACGGGGCCGGCGGACTCTTTCACTTAAAGTCATTTCCCTTTTCTCTTACGCCAATCCTTTTCTTATCGCGGGTTTTTTACACGATAATTTCGCTCGACCGCGCGATCGCACCGGATTGGCGGATTCCCCGTTCGCTTTTCTTTCCCACCGCAAGTTTCCACGCCACAGAGGAGTGTCAGGTGCGAAACAGCTTCAACAACACGGGCGCGATTCGTGAAGCGTCGTCTACAATACACGAAGTAAGCGTATGGAGCAAGGAGTAAGAGTAGGCAGAAATAAATAACATTATAGCCCCTATTGCGTCCTGATTGGCCGAGCATAAGTGTAAGAGTATAAGAGTAGAAGTAAGAAATAAAATTAATTTATTTCGGCTTACGCCCTTACGCCAGCTTTCTTAAACCGAAAATAGCCCTTTTACGTCTACCCTTACTCCTTACTCCACGCTTACTCTATGTATTGTAGACGACGGTTGAGAGTTCAACAAGTATGGCTCCCGGAGTGAAATTGGGACTTCGGTGCATCTCGTACGCACCTTGTACTTCATTTACATTTCTATTTATGTGAACGCTAGTGAAGGCTTATCTCACGTAGAAGCTTTGTAACTCGCGTGTTGCGCGTCTGCAATTTTTATTACGAGAAAAATTCATCACATCGAGATAAGGACCATCTGTTGCGCTAGAAATTCTGATAGCTTCAATTGAAACGATAATTTACATTTTGCTTCTCTGCCGCCACAGCCAGTTGCGATAACGACCGTGCGTGCCTCTATTTCGAATGTCAATTACATTTGTATACGCATGACGATTACTTGACAATGAATAGTTACGAGCTTATGTCACGGGAGAGTCTTTAGAATGTTAGTTTTAGTTTTCGAATCTAAATGCCTTCGAAGAGATGACTTTTTCCTGGTACGTAAAATAATAACGCGAAATAAATCCGAGAGAATTCTCTAAGATAATCTCTAAATAGGATTTTCTATAAAGATATTTATTTAAATTTTATTTAAACTTTTTCTATTATTATTATTTTTTTCAATTACATCGTCATTCATACATTACATTTAAAAGCATTTTAGGTTACAGTAACATATATAATTTTCTCACAAATGATTTTTCAATGTTGTTAGACTTTCTCCTAGCTACACATTGCAGATTAACTTCATATTTAACTTCACTGAGAGGCTTGGCTCGTTTGTTGTTATTCGGAATACCCCGTATTCCGAATATTCGCGGGCAGATAACGGGCGCGCGTCGTGCGAGACATGTACAAGCCACCCATACAGATTTGCGCGTAAACTGGTTTTCGGTTTTCTCCGCGAGGGAGATCGCCAACGTCCCAGATCGTCCGGCGCGCAAATGTCAATTGTTGCGTATACCTCTCGGAATGTTAACACAGTCACGAAAGAGTACACGTAACGGATATACACGCGGCGGATTCGGCGGAAAAAAAACGTGACGTGCGCCCGGTCGATTTGCACGTCGCGCTAGCAGTTTTGCAGTTTGTTTCGTCTCGACGCCGCGACGTGTGATTCAGCGCGTGTACACGCGGTCTCTCGAGGAGGCTGTGCCGCCGAAGAAATTATTAGCACTATAAAGCAATACCTAACCACGCACTACGGTTTGATTGAGGTTCTGCAATGTGATCAGGAACGCTGAGCGAAATTTATTACCTATAAATTATCATAACGCCGCACCTTAATTATTGTACCAGTGTAACAGGACGTACGTCAGTGATACGACACCAACGCACTTTCCTGTGGCTAATTAGCGGACTCCTTGAACACAATCAACTGTAACTGATAGCTGATGTGCAAATTAATTATCGCGCGACACGATACGTTTTATTGATTTTACTCAACATCTGTCGTGCCGACCGTTGCCGTTTTATAAATGAATTTATCAAATATTCTGCGTATGTTAATTATTAGTTAATTATTAACTGTACGTTAATTATTGAAACGTGTACTAGCAGTTTATAATTTATCAGTATGTGCACTCAAAAGTGTAACGAGAGTATTTTTCATTATTCTTGCATACTTATTTTTATATTATTTATTAAATTATTGACGTAATAAAAGATTTTATTTCATTATATCACAATAATGACACATATATGTAAATAGATTTTTATTCCTATACATTTCTAAGTGTATTTTGTGTTGCCATTTGTTATATGTCGATGCATTCAAGCGCAATTAGGGCACAGCTAGTTTTTGTTTGCATACGGATTGAGCGTGTTATTATCAAATTATGGTAAATGGTCTATGTACGCTAAACCTGGGGTTATAACGTAATATGAAAATTAAATGTTTTACATGTTACATGCGTCGAAGCGCTGCACGTATTTAGGTACGCGATAATGCTCGTTCGTTGAATGCATCAGGCGCGATGGCACTTTGAGAACTTACCATATAATGAGCCGCTTAATTCGGTTACCTTTGAGTCACGATACTACCTTTATCCATCTATTCAGAAGGGCGAACTGTCCGTCCCGCTATATGATTAGCACCCTTTGAAAGATTCTTTTGGTATAATTTTAAGAGTCTTACGATATCGTTCGAAAATTAAAAAAAGAACACATACGGCAAATTATTTTTAATTTAATTTCAATTTTGACGATTAAAGAGATAATTAATTTTTAAGGAAATAATTCGTTTTGCTTCGATCTAGTTGTAGATCTAATTGTGTAAATATTATACATATATAACTTTAGAATATTGACCTATAGAATTTTTATTTTTACACTTCATATTAAAATAGATTTATAAATAGTTTAGATTTGTAAATAATTATTAGAATGTGTGTGTGTGATTCAAGTTATTATATCTTTACACAGTAATGTTATTTACAACTTCTCGTGTTTCGTAAGCTTTGTACATAAAACCAAAACATTTTTTTTGCTGAAATGTTCTGACTTTCATAAAAAACCATCAAAACAATAAGTCGCGTGCGATTTACATCGTGAAGAACGAGAGGTCGGATTGCGTGCAACAGTATTCGTTAATTGGCAAGCAAATTGCAATGTATTTAATACACAAACGTCGAGATTACTACGCATCTCTCACATATACGCTGCACCATGGAGTCGCGTACGTTTAACTGATGCAGCATTATGATGTAGTATGTCGGGTCAGCTTGGTCCCACACTCTGCCGCATCTCTATAAAAAAATAACTCGGTATAATGCATCATATAATAATATTAATAATTTATATTCCGGTTTGGCAATTTTATAATAATAAGTAATTGGCAATCGGGAATAATTAACAATACATTCTTGTCACGTAGTATTTCGGTTTCTTTGAATATTTTTGCGATGAGAATATTAATTTTGACTTAAGCGTGAATTAATACAGATTAAACAACATAAATCGAATAATAACGGTAACTGGAAAGATTTAAAAAACAGTTAAGAGGACAGTATTTCCGCCGTTGTCGTCGTTTCCTTCGTTATCTATCATCAAACGCGATGTCTTCGTCATCTTAGCGTCTATTGTACTTATAGTTGCCCCGCCCTTTGTTCGCTAGCACAATGTTGAGATTCTCTTTTCCGGACAACGAGCCGGATACGGTCTATTTTGTAACTCGATCATTATCATCGAACAAATTAACGTATAATAGCGAAAATATAACCTATTAGAAGTTAGCCCCCCACTTTTAGAATTAACATATTTTCACGGTTGTGCTGAATTGTGCTAGGTTTGTGCTATATTGTGCTCGAATATTATAACCATAATATGAAAAATACGAAAGAAAATTCAAAAAAACGAATTTTTAGTTCAGCCCCCCACTTTTCGTTTTTTTCAATTTTTTCGATTGTGCTGAGTTGTGCTAAGTTGTGCTAACATTGTGCTAAAATATTATTAAAAAAAATAATAACAGAAAGAGCTACGATAAAAAATAAATTATATCCAAAAATGATTTTTTTATCGTAACTTTTTTTGTTATTTTTTTAAAATAATATTTTAGCACAATGTTAGCACAACTTAGCACAACTCAGCACAATCGAAAAAAGTGAAAAAAACGAAAAATGGGGGGCTAACTTAAAAATATTTTTAAGTTAGCCCCCCACTTTTCGTTTTTTTCATTTTTTTCAATTGTGCTGAGTTGTGCTAAGTTGTGCTAACATTGTGCTAAAATATTATTTAAAAAAAATAACAAAAAAAGTTACAATATTTTTTTTATTGTAAAATATTTTTAAGTTAGCCCCCCACTTTTCGTTTTTTTCACTTTTTTCGATTGTGCTGAGTTGTGCTAAGTTGTGCTAATATTGTGCTAAAATATTTTTTTTTTAAAATAATAACAAAAAAAGTTACGATAAAGAATCATTTTTGGATATAATTTATTTTTTTATTGTAGCTTTTTCTGTTATTATTTTTTTTAAATAATATTTTAGCACAATGTTAGCACAACTTAGCACAACTCAGCACAATCGAAAAAATTGAAAAAAAAACAAAAAGTGGGGGGTTGACCTAAAAATTCGTTTTTTTGAATTTTCTTTCGTATTTTTCATATTATGGTTATAATATTCGAGCACAATATAGCACAAACCTAGCACAATTCAGCACAACCGTGAAAATATGTTAATTCTAAAAGTGGGGGGCTAACTTCTAATAGGTGAAAATATAGCTTCCATTAAATGTGCATGAATTTCCGTTCATTCTTTTTTTCAATGCCAACACTGCCATGCATTTAGTCACTTTTTGTCACCTTCGTTTTTGACAAGTGAAAAAAAGTCACTATTATCTATAGGTCATTATAGTCATTATAGTAAAAAATTGCATAAGGTTTTTTAAATAAAACGCACGCGATTTTAAAGAAAACAAAGGTGTTTTTTCTTAAAAAATCGCGGGCGACTTTTTACAAATATGGTTTTAAAGGATATAATTATCATTTTTCAAATCTTTGTTTAACAAACTCGACTTTGATTTTGTCGCAACGAATCTGTCTTAATTGTTTTAACTCGTAATGATCAGATATCGTACATGAAGAAGAGTAAGAAACGCAGGATCAAAAAATGTATAAATGGGCATATCTGTAACATAGAAAATTACGTTATATAGAAAAAAATAGAAATTGATATTGATATTGACGTCTGATTGATATCGACTTTAATAATAATTGTATTCTGTATTTATTGATATTTATCATAATTTGTCTTATATTTATATTTGATGCTGCGTCTCTTTGCTTTTGCTCATAGAATGTCTACGACTTCCGCAGCTTTGAAGCTGTTTATATATATATATATATATATATATATATATATATATATATGTTTTTTTATTGAAATGCAATTCTCATTTCAATCTTCATTATATTAGTGTCGCTCACTCAAGAGCTCCCATTTATCTATCCGACTTCGGTGATGTCGCGAATAAAACCATTTCACGTTGCCGCGTTACGTTTATCTTGAGAGGTAGCTAGATGCCGTTTAAGTGATCTCAGCTCTACCGCGTATCTTCTTACCGAGTCAATTTATAACTTCTGCTGAATGGCCTATCACGATGGACTTCCCTTCCGTGGAAAGGCATGGATAGACGCGAGGAATTCTGAGGAGCCTACGATCGCTCGGATAACGCGATTTTTTTTCGTATCTTGCTTTAACCGCGCTGCATTATTCGCCGTACAATTGCCTTTCGGACATCATTATACCTCCACCTATTTCGTAATATCTTGCGCCATTGCGAGTGCCTGGTTGCGACCAGGATTACGATTTATCTTCCCTGGCGCGTACGCTACGCTAACGTTACCCGTCGTACACTGTCATACATCGGAGCCATCAGGGAGATGTTGAAATGCGTATCTACTGCGTAATTGGTACCGTTGACGCGCGCAAGCGAAGTTCCAACTCCGAAGGTTTATTACGATGAGCACATATGTCCAGTTGTAATAATGTGGGGGTGAAGGTGGAGGATTGCCTAACGTAACCCGAAGAGAAATTATAAGCACGTGTGCGGTAAACCACACCCACGCCTCTTTCTCTTTTACTTCGAATATTTATGAATATTTTTGCGAATGTTAATTTTTTCAATATTTACAAACCGCGTATAGCCTTACATCGCTTTTTCGTTTCATCTGTTCCAGCGTCGCGCCGTAAAAGAGATCGCGCGATGGGCTCACCGTACATCGCGACGTTATATCTTATCGAATTATCCATCTCCTTTTCCTCGCCCGCTAAATTATCTTGCGTTTAATACCTCAATAATAAAACTCCGTTTCGTGTAAAAAGATTTTGATTTCATGACAATCGTTTGAGCATATATAGTGACGAGTTCAATATGAATTCTTTTTATTCTGGCTATAATGCGTAGGCTAAAATTGAATGTTACATCATGTAATCAATGTGTGTGCTACTGCTTGAATCATTACAGATAGGTACATTAGATATATTTAACGTTCATCACTTCTCTCTTTCTCTCTCTCTCTCTCTGGTGCAACGAGCAAGATGAGACACTGTCGTCTCGGTATTTCGATGCCGCTTCTCAAAAATAGAATCGTGAAATGATATATTCTTGATATAAAGTTCAATTTAATTTTCTTATAGTTATAAATGTAAACTCCAATATAGGTCACACAGGATACTCAATACTTGCTTCAGATCGCAGTCATATTTTGTAAATAAAATATGAGAATAAATATAACAAACTTAATCAATTGCTTTATATTTTGTCTTTATTGCTAGAAACATATTTTAAAAATATTTTCAGCTATATTCTTGTCACGTTCGTTGCATTCTGTTGATTGTTTTGTATTGTACGATTTATGGCAAGTAGCAACGCAAGAAAAACACAAAACTTCACAAAAAATATAATAAAGCACAACAAAAATTTATTTCAAACGTTTGCGAGCCTATGTTATGCCGGACATATCTTATTTCATCGTGCATATGTGCTCATTAAATTATAAAATTTCGCATTTAATGCTACATACGACTAGTGCAACTACCAGATATATCTACATATAATATATATCTTCTACATTTATGAATATTATATCTCTGTGGTGCATATGATACATCAATTTAATATAGATTTTGATTACTATAACTGAAACAATATTGAACGTAAGGATATTATCCGAGATAATAGATCGACTACGTCATCATGCATGCATTCATTTACGTATTAATATGCGCGTAACTCTAAATTAGCAGATCCGTGTATAATGTCTGAGAATTTATAATTAATTATTTGATGTGATTTGAAACTGTTTCAGTAATTGGCGATCGATAATGATCGAGATCCGCCTCAAGATCGAAACAGTTTTGAGTCATTTAGTGGTGCTTCGATCTAATTATTCGTAAAGCTCGCAATTACCTCATTGTTCTCGATAATTGTTAGCGATAATTAATAGTAGTAGTGAGATGGTCATCAAATTGCAGTTTTCTGTAGATAAAAACTAACTGCAAATAAAAATTAATTTAAAATTAACAACATTAACGAAGCAACATTAATATTGTTCCATTTTTTATGATTAAAGCATTGTATTTACACAAATTTAAATTTTATTTATTTGGACACTTTTGAAGATTACTAAACTTAGCTAAGAATATTGTATATATATATACATATATTAAAAATAGTAAAATATGTGTTTCATATTTATTCGCAAATAATAGCACATTAATATGGTTATACTTTGATCTTTGATCGTACTTGACACGTTATACTTATTGTACTTGGCGTACGCGATACAAGTCGCATGATTTGATTTTATCTCATGATGGGCGACTTCCGGCAAATTCCGCAGGATACACGAAAACTAGTCGAGCGGATCTGATTATGCATATAACACGCGCCCGGGTTCTATTCTTACCGCAATATTAACGACATCGAGAAGCTCGCGTGACGCGCCGGTGATTTATGTCCGTTTCGTTTTTCGTTGTCTGCAGATCTCTCACGATTGCGTCTTTGCGCATATGCGGTCCACAGGGGCCGTGCATATATAATATTCCGCGACCGTCGGTGATTTCCGGGTGCATACGATTCTCATCGCGTGGATCTCCCTAACAAGCGGAATTTGTGGTCGGGCGAATCATCCGTCTACCGAAGGTTGGCATCCACGTCCACGATGACGAAGGTCGGCAACCCTGTGGGAACCGGCCATACTCCGGATCTACTTACGGAACAATGATAGTTCTTTTCTAATGAACCGCTACCTCGGTCGGTGACGGGCGTAGCAATAATAAACAGTAGCGTCTTAATTGTCTTGTTTCTCCGTTTCTCTGTCTCAATCAGACGCGATCGTATACAAGCGGTTCCGCGCGCGATTGCCACGAGGGAACTCGAAGATTACGTTATCCCGCATCCATATAATCGCGCGTTTATCGCGCACGTTCTCACGGAGGGGTATTATTACCCTGCCAATTTCCGCGTAATATGAGCGAAAGGATTAGGAAAACAAACGGTTTTCCGAACCGGTTGCGCGCGACCACATGTGTACCTATACTTTAGTAGAGACAAAGCGGTTAACAAACGCGGAAGTTGTTTACACGAATATATACTCGCGCGACACTCGCGAAGGCGGGATACCGATTTTCATTTACTGATCTCTCTGCAAGAGTGCGGCTTTCGTCATTCTTTCGCCCGCCGCGCCGCGATTACCGCGCACTCCCACAGACATTATCAACATCAATGATCTCGCCATTCACCCCTGAGAAATGGCATTTCGATCCGATGTCACACCTTTTTCGTGTCTAATCTGTCAAAACGGTGGCATACATTTTCGCAATAGCTTCTCACGAGATAAGTATAGGAGGACAGAATACGTCAATGTGCGTGGCCCGATTCACGTGCGATTGGGAGTTCTTCGCGAATCCATCTGATCTCTTTGCAAATTGAGAACGCGGGCATTTGACAGCGACGAGAATAAATTCGTGGTGGCAGCAATTTAAAGCCTACACATCTCGTCTTCCAGACACTTCCTTTCGACATATTTTTGGCTCCGAAGTTGCGCCACTTATTTCTCAAATTAGACTCCCGTTTTCTATTCCTTCTGCCGGATTCTGCGATTCGTGCATGGGACCACGAAAACGGCGAGATGCGCACACGGTATTATTTAAATTATTTGATGGATAGATAAACAATTGTACAGAATAAAATCAGAACTTCAGAAAGTCTGATGATATGGGAAACTTTATATCAGTTTTATTTTAATACAAGATATATAAATACATAATCAGTAATATAATATTGCATATTTTAATTCTTTCCTTAAATAGACAATAATATAGCGATGAATATTTTTTTATTAAAGAAAAATACTTTTTTTTATATATAGAAATACATTTTTAGTATATATTAATTAATTGTGTATTAATTATATTAAGGATGTATTGCCGGTACAGTCTTAGATGTATAGGACATAATTTTCAAAGCGGTGTACCAAGTGGATAAAAATTTGTGAGAATGTTCTTTTAGTCTTCCTGATGTGCTACAAAAAAGTAGAAAAGAATCCACTAAACGGTTGCTGAGATATACTTAACGATTTTAATTCACTGATAAAAACAGTGAATTAAAATCGTTATATCTCAGCAACCGTTTAGCGGATTCTTTTCTACTTTTTTGTATAGCACATCAGGAAGACTAAAAGAACATTCTCACAAATTTTTATCCACTTGGTACCGCTTTAAAAATTATGTCCTATACATCTAAGACTGTACCGGCAATACATCCTTAATACATTATTATTTTACTATAAATTGCTTTGCTAGTATTTTGATTCCGTCGGACAATGTTTCGTTATATTTATTCTGTAGGTATCAGTTATAACGGTTACTGTGGACATCCGAAATAAACCATTTTTTAAATGTTTATGTAATACAAATATTGAAATAAGATATGATTTATCTGATTAGACTTGATAGTATGCAATTATAATTTTTTCCTTTTTTCATAGGCTGATATGAAAAGATAATAACTCACACATGAGCCTCGTTGTGCTATGCGTGTTTGTTTCTGCCATGCTGTCTACTTAATTCTATGCGATTGCATACCTGCATAAAGATACATACGTTCCCGTCCTGACTGTAGACATAAACCATTTCGTCATATATTGTTACCGTGCGGGTGTGTCTATACATAAAGTTGAGCGATGAGGTGCCACGACGGTGTCTTTAACCTTATAAATAAGTCCTTTTACTTTGTTCCCTTAACAACAGTAGTTGACTCTTTCTTTTACCTTTCAATCGAGTTAATATGTCTTTGTTATACATTACATTTCTTGCCTTTGAAATCGTGATTTACTTAATAGTTTAAATATCGTAAATTTTGATTATTTTTACAAAAATTTTATCAAAGATTATATGTTCAATTTTGTAGTAAAATGTATGCAATTTTGACATGTATTTATTTGCTTGTTTTAAATAATTTTTTAGTGACGATATATCCATAACGTTATCTTTCGATCTTTCGATATTACTTAATTATTTTTATTAATATAACTATATAATGAAAATGAACTATATCAATATCTTTAATGTCTTCCAAGCTGCATATCAAAGCTCATTGATCGAATTATTAACCCTATTCACTCCAATCATGCCCTTTCGTGTCCCACGAGTTTCTAACAGTCGTTTGTTCGATCCGGAAAACAAAGGATTGTCAGATAATCTCCCCTACTCCTAAAAAAAGTTGTTGTGGCAGGGAACCTCAGGTAAAAATTTCAAAGTCCTAGCTCATTTACTATCGAAACGGCGAACAATCAAAATCTCGGTGAGACACGAAAGTGCATGGTTGGAGGATTACGTCAGTGTTGTGTGAAAGGTAAATGAGCATTTTTTTCCACAAAAATGTATTTTTGTGTATAATTTAAGCGTATTTAAAATATTTTTGTCTTTAAAAAAAAATTTAACATTCCACAGAGGTCTATTATGGCTCAGAGGCAGGTGGAAGAGGTGGGGAGGAGCTCACGGAGAGAATTTTCTCTTAAAATTTACCCTGAAATCATGGTAGTTGTGGGACAACATGTACCACCAAGAATTTTATGTGAGCTATTCTGATTAATATCCACCATAATAAGAAATATTAATACCTATCTATTTCATTAAAATATAAAATATATTTGATTAATTTTACTAAAATATATCTTGGAAATTTCAATAATTTTTTAATATTTATCAATCTGCATGGTAATTTTTATCACGTTGTTCGTAAAATGTCTTTTGTATAAATCTCTTGATTGCCAAGTTGTCCCAAGTTTGTAGTGAATTTAAGGGTAAAATATAACAAAAAATTCTCTTCGTGTACGATTATAAAAAAAAAATTAATTTGTTTACATAAAAAATATCTGTCACACTTCAAATTCGCCTTTTCTTATTCAGAAATTCTTTTTCTAGCATATTTTTTAAGTCCTTAAAGTCTTTCTGTATACCATTTAGAAATTACCTTTGCGGCGACGAAATTAAGTATTCCTATTTAATTAATAATTATCTCATTTTTTTTCTCATTTGCACTACTTTTAGCTTTAATTTGCGTTTTGGTTCATTAAGCTTTGTCAATTTGTTCGTGAGTTATGATTTTTTAAGTAAAACGAATCGTAACGTGTGTTTGTCAACATATAATTGTTGTAAAAAAATTTAAATAAATGATTTCCAAATTTTTTTTACATTGATTTTTAGTCGAAGGTATAAAGATATTATAATAATTTTTGGGGAATTTTTCAAAGCTATTAACATTATAAAACACACGTGGGACTCGAAAGTGCATGGTTGGAGGTTAAAAGGGGCGGAAAAAACGTTGGAGTGAATAGGGTTAAATCCAATAAATAAAGAGTTTTTTTTAATAAAAAGAAAAAGAATTTGACGCATGTATCTGGTTTTAGAATCACGTATCCCATTTTGATCTGTTCGTGTTTCAATATTAATAAATTGATTAATTTTTAAGAGTGGAATGTGGGATACGAAAAAAATGCCGATAATTGGCGGCGGGTATATTCCTTGATTAAAATTCCGTGAAATTTTCGAGGATTAATGGGATACTCATCAGAACCGTCCGAACTGGGGCTTGGATTCTGGTTTCAGGAAAAATATAGTTCAATCCTATTAGAACTGCTTGTATTTAATCTGGACCTCTTGTTCGTTTCTCGTCCATTTCACGAAATGGCCCGCGGAAAAGAATCGTTCTCGGGAATCAGACTCGTAAAAATGAGATTTCTTTGGGGAGCGTGAAAAATTTGAGAAAAAAGTCAAAAGAAACGGCCTGACAATAAGCGAAGAAATATGATATTTGGCCGCAGTCGGCAATATCGACAAAGAAATCAATGTTTTCACGTACGAAGGTTTTCCGATTTTCAATTACTGGTGTTCTCGATAGAGTTGTTCTTTCGGGATTACTTATTGCATGCAGCTCTTATATATCTTGTCAATTATAAGTTTAACGTATTTTCAACGAGAAGTGTCTTTAATTGTTTAATTTTTTAAAATTGTAATTGAAAGTTTGAATCATTCTTACCGCAGCACAACAGAAAAAAAAGAGCGAGGAAGATAGAAAACTTTTGAACCTTTTATCTGTTTTATCTGTTTTACGATGGGGATTTGGAGTTTTCGCGAGAGATTCGATCGCCGGAAATGAGAAAATCGGGCTTCTACACAAGCGTGATAAGAGCAACATACACACGACTCTTATTGCGGATTCGTTGCCTGTAGCTATAAATTTCGTAAGTTGGATTAGATGAAAGTTATTCTCGTTGTCTCGAGACTTCTTTTCTTTACGATATACTTATCTATATAAATATTTTAATGAGGCAACTTTATATAAATTGTCTGTAAGCATTAACATAATTACCAATAAGTATTTTCTTAAAACATTTGTAAAACATTGTTCTATTTTATAGTTTTAATATCATATTGTTTGCTTTTGTGATAATTCGACATTTCGTTATTTTTGCTCAAAGCTCGTTGTTTGTTTATTTCGACATTTTTAAGATTTTTTAAACTACTTTTACATTGCAAAATTTAAAATATTTACTAAATGATTACCTAAATCTTGCTGAAATATGAAATATGAAATTTTGGTACCTATTTAATTGTTTGTGAAACTTTGCACACATGATTTTTGTGCGAAAAGTATTAATTAGAAATTAAAGAAACTTTGTTGAGCATCTTGACAAATTCCTGCAGCTAAAATTTTTCCTATGATGCAGCATAATTATTTTCCTGATAAAGCAGTCTCTTCCGATATGAATATCTTTCCCACCCTGCACTTTTATAACTCTTTATTGCGAATCGCGACGATATTATGAGTTTGTTGACAATTATTAAGGCATGGTCATTTTATGCTGTCAACGTTCTGTGAATTTGCAAATGTATATGCAAGTCACGATAATATTGACTATACAGTATATCGAGCAGTATATGCATAAAATATTTTGTAGATTAGAATATTTTAATTGCAATAAACGAGAGAAATTAATTTTCGTCGACTTTCATTCGCATTTTATCTTTATAGATTGCTTTTTTTAATTTTACTGCAATTGAGTTTTTTATGAATTCAAAAGCTTGAAGCATTAAGTTAATGAATAATGCTTTAGATTATTGCGAGAAATGTTTTGATAGAAGATCGGATGATTACTGTAAATTCTTCTTATTATACATTAACTTGCACTTTAATCTAATGAAGCGTGATATTTGTGTCACGCGAACAAATAAGACCTGCTTGCGCGAAAATCGATATTTCGTTTATTTTGTCCGAGAAAGTAACACGGAGCTAACACTTACATAATCGTAGAATATAAATGGTATAGCTTTAAGGGCCGGTTACACCGGTTTTCACCAAAATGCTTGCTTATTACTATTACTGCAATTGACAAAGAGCGTAACTATATTATAATAGCTGCAATAAGATTGAATAGATTATATAAAAAATTCGAAATTTAATGTTGGGTGTACAACATATTATCTTAGCATTTTTATTGCACTATATTTATCTAAAAAAGTATCAATTAGTGTTAGACTATAATATCGAGATAAAAAAAAATTTTTTTATTAAGATAAACTTTCGCTGTTTTGCATGAACGTGAGAAGTATAGGCGAGATATTTACTATAGCGAGATAGATGTATGATAATTATAATGTAATATGTCAGATCTCGTCAGTATTAAGTGTTCAATTGAACTGTCGTTTGTTGACCGCACATTCATCGCATGCGTCTCTCGTTGACGTTTAATCGATTGCTGATTTGATACAGACATATGGTATGTACACGAAGCAATTTCATAACTATTTTACTTTTATTTTAGAACAGTAGCAATAATATTACAAAAATATTTAATATTTAATATTCGCTTGAGTTATTATTTGATTAATAATTTTAACTGTTAAACTTATCCAATTTGTGCCACGCGAACAAGTATAAGATCTGCTTGCGCGAAAATCGATATTTCGTTATTTTGTCCGAGAAAGTTATTAATCCAATAATTATATATTTACATTTGCGACGTGATTAAATTGGACTATTATAATTGTATTTTGAAATTAGATACGAAAAAAAAAGAGAGCGTTACCTCCACATTTTAGTATATAAATGCAAATGCAATAATTAGCATAAAGTATATTTTTAAATATTATTTTTCATCAATTTCTATGTTATGATCCTACACAGTTTATCTATTTTGTCTTCTGTCTATTCTGAAATCTATTTTGAGAAATTTATCGAAAAAATTCAAAATTTGTTTCATCACTGTGATCGTCAAGCCGTAACGTACGTGTCTCTCGTCGAAACGAGATGACGAGGCTCTAACCGAAATTCCACGTCAATTAACGGGACGCATTGTACCGACCAATTTCTCACTCGTTGCTCGCCGCTCAATTGTTTCTCTTTTTGCACGCTGCGGGTGATTCGTCAATTCATTCAACGTGCGCTCACGGTGTGCTTCTTCATCTATCATTCATTTTGTATTTGCTTCTTTTACGGATTTTTCTTGTGATGTATGGGAGTAATAAAGTTTCTATTTATAATTAACTTGTTTGGGTTTTATCTTAATAAATGTTATAATATTGCAAATTTGCTGTTATTCTTTGCTAACATTATTTTCAATTTTAGCTTTTTACTTCCAAAAACATTAGACACATAATCTTTTATATTTATTATAAATTAAAATTTGTATTTTTGATAATATTACTATTATAAAACTTTGTTCAAGAGAGTTTTATTTCTTTAAAAATCTATCATAGGGATCGAGTGTAGATCAATATTTTTCATCTTTCTTCTGTTTAAAACATTATTTTCTATATATCACTCCCTCTTTCTCTCCTCTTTTTTCTTTTTTCTTTCTCCACGTGTCTATTGTTCGCTGCGCGGATAGTTCATTAAAATCTTAGATGACAATTCATGATTCTCTAAATGTTTCTCTAAACGGATATCAAGAGACCGAATTTCCTTCAAAGTTCCGATAATTTTTTTGAGTCATGAAAGGTAATGAACTACAAACAATCAATTTGCAGGACTCGTGAATATATAACTGATGGTGATTCGTAACGAGGTTCATTAAAATTTTGTTTATACTCGTTAAGCAAACTAGTTGACTGTAATCGGATTTCATATTGATGAATACTTATCTTGTAATATCAATATAATTGTTATACCAATTATTAATATATTGCCGTCGGGTATGGCCTTTATGTACATTAATAAACAAACTGAAATGAAATATTAATTATTCAATACGATTTCTCTGCCGCGATACGCACGCAGATCTATAATTATCAGTATAGGTACTTTAGCGATAAACGTATTTTTTTTATAAAATTATTCGTCTGATATGCGGATGGTTATCAATGTAAATATAAAAGACGAAAAATAGCAATCGCGTTAGAATGTGTGCTTATCGTATGAACTATCCTCTTTAAAGATCACCGGAATCGAGCGGCGCGCGGTCACGTTTTCCGAGACATCGGTCGCAGGTTCGCAAAGTTCTTTTCCATATATTTCATACATCTCTGTCGTCTACAGCGTATGACAGCACGGAATTTCATTTGACAAGGCCATGCGAGGGGGACGTCGAGCACGTCAAAGAGATACCATCGTTGTTTCTATCCGCGCGTGGAAAGTGCCGCATGCCACGTGTTTCTATGCGCGGTTGAGCGGCGTAGTGAGTGGACGCGTCACGAAATTTTTTGCGAGACACATTTCTCTCGAGGTGCACGCGTTTTGATTCGATATTGCATACGCGAATTTTTGGAGCCCACGAAAAATGCGCATTGGAAGGCTGCGCCGATTCGAATCATCCGCTCGCGCGGAATGTTAATAGATCGACGAAATTCGTTGCGTATTCTCACCACGTGTTTAACATATAGACATGCTCGCACTTAAAGGATAGAAAAGACAAAGAAAAACATTTGGAATGAAACGGATATACAAACACATTTAAACGCGATCTTTACATTGAGCAAAAAAAATATAGACTCGCGCAACGACAGCAAACGTGATATGATGCAGAAGTAACGTCTGCAATGGTAATAACACTTAAGAAAAGTCTAGGCGAGAATAACTCGCATGACTTTTCGTTGTCAAGTGAAATATTAACGATGCATACGATTGCAGAGAGAAAGAGAGAGATAGAGAGAGATAGGAGCATTCTACATTGCTCGCGTGTATTACGTAACGGCAAAGCTATCTCGATTACGAAGCGCAGGTGTAAATTTTTAATCGCTCGTGCGCGATATGAAATTTATTATTCCGTTTTGATATTCTCGTGCCTGCTACGCGAAAGTATTTACTATATTTCCGATATCTCTCGCGGCAATTTATCCGGCGATTTATTTTAACAACTCGTACGCGACAGCTTGTTCAACAGCATGTTGCGAATGATGGCTCTGTTAAAAATATCAATGAACACTGTGCCCATACTGATTCAATTATTTATTTTCACATTACGAGCGTGCTTCAGTGGAAATTATTTAATTAGGATTAATTTACGCGTATCGACGTTCCGTTATTTCATTCTCGATACTGCATCGGTGCATCATTACTGAATAATATCGAGAATTTGAGCGAAACAAATAGCATGATATATAATATAGATAATAAAAGAATTTTACTTTCCTTCCCTTAATTTCAACAAATCACTCGATTTTTCTAACAAAGTTTAAAATATTTATGAAACTACCGTGCATTAATAACCGATCAAATACAGTTTATATATTGATATACATATTAAAATCTATGTATTACTATTTTACTTTATAAAACAATTTTTATCATGTATCTTTAACAAAATTGCACAAACTTTGATTATATCTATACTTATATATACCAAAGATTGACATATTTTTGTTTATTTATAACGTATCGTTCTTTGTTTGTCCTTATGATTGAGAACTTTATAATTTTTCATGATACACATTTTATCGGCAAAAATTAGATAGATATTTGTTTACACAAATTATTCGCGTAAATAAACGATAATCCGAGATAAAGCGCGTTCATGTCTAGAATGTAATTTTTAACGCATGTTTGTGCTAATGTATGCGGCTTCGTTTCGAGAGAAATGCCATATAATTTCCACTCACGATGAGCATCCATCACGTGTACAAATATGTACACAGAGACATATTATACAAAGAGAGCAAAAAGAATACCATTTGATATACACCCAATTTATAAGCCCATTGCATTTTATGACTTAAAAATAAGCGCGGCTATATAAAATAATTCTACAATTCGGTTGTAAATTTTTGCACCGCGATAAAAATGTTCGGAATCGTGAAATGTGTTTTGCAATTTTCACATCAGTTGCGGGGGACGGTCCGCATTATTTCTGTTGAATAAAATGGGAGAAGGAAAAACAACGTGGGGAAATCCATGCATCGCATTTGACGTAGCGTGCCGCTCAGCTGTCAGTGCGTATATCGACGCGTGCAAAATATTCACGCCAACGCGCGCAATACTCTAAACGATCTCCCCTCTTTTCTCCAAAAAATTTTCGTGCGATACCACCAAACGGCGCGGCGGGCAGCTTTTAACGGTTTGTACTTAAACGCAGGCATGCGAATACGCGCGCGTACATTCGGTGGTGCGTGTCACCTATGCGTGTCACGCACGACGAACACGTTTCCGGCACTTTGTGTCTGCAGTTGCGCCTACGTATCTGTCCGCGACCGCCATCCGGTGCGGGCTTATAGTTAAACCGTAAGGCGTGCACGGGGACGCTTTTGTCTACCGGGAAAAGTAATAAGTACCATCCCGTCCATTAATGTTAGCGAAATAGTTGAACAGCATTCTGCTTTTCCGTTTAATCACGTAAACCTCTGTGGGCAACTGTATCACAGCCATGAGAATACCGTTTCATAGAGGTGTTTGCGACATTGAATCATGCATATATTTGGGGAATATAGATATTACATCTTATATAATTATTTATATTTTATAATACTTATTATATCATAGAGAATTATATTTATATTTGTTATTACGAAATATAAGATTTAAAAAATCCGATGATTTTTCATTTTCTCGAATGATTTTAAAATTATTGTACCTTTTCGCTGTGGCGATAGCTGAAACCGTATTGACTTGCGATTACTTTACACGCATACGTGAATAATTTCGTTTCGGTAGAACGCCTCCGCACCTGCTAGTCAAAAATCCGTGTTACGTTCTCGGCACGTGTGCGCACAGTAAAACATAGAGCGTTCTATCGACGAGTCTTAAATGAACAACGAAAAAAAAAAGAGAAAAAAATAAATATTAAAAAGTTGACATCACGATATACGTATGTAAAAGTTTCATGACAATCTACAGTTAAGATTTTGAATCAAGTTTCTTTATTGCAGGCGGTATTACGACTATTATACGGAATATAAAAAATATAGAGCGGTGAAAGGAAAGAAAAGTGGTTATGGCACAGCGGGACCAATTTAGTTTTGCATAGCACCGTTGAATAACCGCATACTATGCGAGCCATGTGAAGCACTCGTGTCCAGATTCGTGCGGAAGTACGAGGCCCTCCTATTAATGTCGGGCAGCGATGTTCATGCGCGAACGTTAATAATTCAGATGGTAAGAAGAATAGCGAATGCCAGGGGAATAGCTTTGGTTTTCCTTGCGCGCGTCGAGGACAAAGGCGAACCACGACAAACCAGCTGGCGTTAACGCTTACGCTTTACCCTTATCGCAATGTCTTTCATGGAAGAATTGCCACGAAGGCAGAACGACGCGTTAAAGCCATTAAAGGTGTTGACATGTGCAGTTGTAATCTCAGAGAAAGAAGGAGAAAGAGAGATAGCGAGAGCTTCTGCTGAACTAGTTTTATTACTGATATATAGAAATATAGAGAATATGTATATTTTTTATCAACATATTTTGCGATATACAGGTGATATTGTAAAATATTGAACAATCTAAAGTAAGAAGTATGCATCAGTTTAAGTAAGAATAATTTTAATTATATTGGTTTTATAGAACAATGCAACATAAGAAAAATTGATCAAATATTAAATAATTTTACAAATAAAAAGCAAAATTTAGATTTATAACTTTTATTAAGAGTTTATAATGAAAGAGAATACACTGATATTTGTAAGAGAGGTATACAAATGGGGAAAGTAAGTGGCAGAAAATGCGTGCTTTCCGGATACCGTTTGATCCTCCCTGTTAATAAGAGATTGCTGCTCCCATTGGCGGTTCAGCCCTGACCTGAATAGAGGCAGCCACTGGTGTTATTGCAATCTCGTATCCTACTCATTAAGATGGGCAGTATAAAGCACGCAGCTTCAAAAACGTCACTCGATTCAAAAACGTGATTATTACCATCCCGGTAATGTGCCATAACTATGCATTGATTACGCTTCTGGACGCCAGCCTCTCGTAAAGATCAAAAGATGTGGTATACCACTGCATTGTACGATAACACCGAGACGTAAAAATCACGAATAAATGTAGCGTCGCGTGTGAGAACGTGACTACGAATAAGAGCGTGATGTAACTAAAATATTTCATAATGGTAGTAATCTGTTACTAGAATTAAAAGAAAATAATCAGATTTCCTATTCATAAATTTATACTTTTTGACTGTTTGAAAAATTATTAGCGCAAGGTTCTTTGTTTCGAAGAAAAGAGAGAGATCCATTAATGATTTTTTTCTACTCTGCATGCGTGCGAAAAACTAAGAACGATGAAAAATACGTCACGCGCGTTTACTTTCGGTGAAAACGGAAACTGTTTGTTGTATTTATGCAACTATACACATGTTGTCAACGAACGAGCTGCGTTCAGGAACCTGCAGCAATATAATCGGGGTTGCACGTGCAAACATCCCTTAGGGATACCGCACTCGGTTGCAGCATAGTGCAACATTTGCACATTCTGCCCGTCGACTTCGTCGTTTATCGCTCGTCGTTTATCGCTCAGGTCCCAAAACGGGCAATCCCGTGCGCGCGCGCGTACGTAATTTACAAATTCTACGGGGTTCCTATCGCGTTGCGAAATACATTTTACTACGTGAGTACGGGAATAGTGAGAACGGGGGGGGGGGGGTGACACGGTGACGGTCGCACGGGACCTTCGTTATGTTACCGCGGAAGCGAATGAAAATGTAGGTGTCGCGTGTGGGCAGACGCGCCACACGGGGGTAGTTATTTTCACCGCGGGAATGTGACTATTGCGGGCTGTGCACTACGATTAGGGTGTGTGATAGAAACATCGCGATATGAAAGGGTTACTCCTGATACGCGGTATGTGTCCATTTGTCATGGTTAACATCCGTCCGTCTATCCGTTGGAGGGTTGAGAGCCTCGCCGTAATAGCGAGTTCATTCGAGGAATTCGCCAGATAAATCACTTCATCTATCGCGTCAAGGGAGATATATAACGCTCTTGAATTCCTCTCGAAAAATTAAACGCGTTATGAAACGCGTATAATCCATCCCGCCGATCCCGCGGCTTGGCGGCGATTGCCAATGATGGATTGTTTTGGTGTTCGCCGTTTTTTATTTCGCGATATCTTCTCGTTGAACGATCAATTCTCGCGAATAAGTGTGTATTTATTTTGCGCTCGTTTCTACATTTACGCGCGCGTTTTTTGAACGCTCGTACGATGAGATAAACCGAAGAATGATTGTTCAAAAAAATTATATTCCAGTGATGTAAATTTTTAAAAAAGTAGCACGTATACCAGCGGGTTTCCACGGGTTATCATCTTACGTTCATCGTATTCACGTGGACACAAAGTACGCGTGTGTCACGCTACAGTAGCTGTCTGAATGCAAATTTGCGTCGGCTTATTTATTACCGCCGCTTTTTTATCCCGTTGGAATACTTAAAGTAGCTTTTAATGACCCCATCATAATAAAAGTTTTACCGCGTGGGCATATTTCATAGAATATCGATATCACAATCGCATCTTTTAGATTTATGGTATTTTACATCATGCACATATATGACGTAAAAGGACTTGACATCGAATCACGAATAATATGTCAGTAACCGGGTACTTTCGTTTAAATCGTAAATCTTTTGAGGCGTAAAAATTACATTTTTTTAGACACGCTAAAGAACATAATAAATACTTGAAGTCAAATTGCGAACATTTTACTGTTTCAAGTAATTTCTTTAAATCGACCATGACTGGCAATATATAACGTCTTTCCGATATGAACATTGAAAAACTGTGAACCAACTTGGTTTGTCGGATTCACACAGCACTTTTTCGGATCAATCATCAAAGCATTATTAATTTCGACCATGAGTTTTGGTCAGTTGATGTAATTTTTAAATTAAATAGTTTTTTAAATTTTTAATGAATTTGACGAATCAAGTTAGCTCACAGTTTTTTAATGTTCATATCGGAAAGACGTTATATATTGCCAGTCACGGTCGATTTAAAAAAATTACTTGAATTGTTATTCTATACTGGCGAAAGAAAATTTATTATTCTGTTTATTTTACTGTTTATTGCAATAATTGCAACTCGAAATGAAATAAGAATGATGAAAATTAATTCCTAAGGAGTTAAAAATTTATATTTTTTAAAAACTATGATAAGACATTTATGTATACATGATCTAAAAGAAAGCAATCAATTTACGAATATATTGATCGATCTTAATCAATATTCGAAGGCATTGATTTTTGGAGGAATTAACGGCAATCTAGAAAGTTGTATGAGTACATTTCTAAATACATTCAAGTTGCTTGACGTTTACATGATAATGTGAAAGTGCCTCGCTCTTTTCGCGAGGACACCATGCTGGAATGCGTTTATCCATCAATCCACATGCGCGTGTTCGACGACTCTTTCGTTCGCATGCCAACACGAACGATTTTTTTCTTTCTCAATCGGCAAGCCTAATTGCCCGGTTTCGTAGACGGTCCCTAAATGATAAACGTCCTGACGTCAGAATAACGCTGACTGCGCGTTTATTCTGGATATCTTTTATATAAATGGCAATATTGACAAAAAGCAAAGAAATACTTTTCGTAAAAACGTTAAACAGATAACTTTATTAATATTACAATTATAATTCTTTTTAAAAGAATAAAGTTATTTAAGAAAACATTAAAACTAGGTGACTTAATATTATAATGATATAAATTCAAAGAAATAATGTTTGAAAGAAGAAGTGCTAATATCTTTAGAAAAGAGTAAACAAAAAAAAAGATAATTTGTACACAGTCTTTCCAGATAATTTATTGCTATGAGACAAGTTTGTAAATGATGTCATAGTGTTCATACATTGCCGTCCCGCAACGCAATTTTGTGTCGTTGACCCATCATTAACAAGAAAGAAGCGGTTTTCTTCAAACATTATTTAAGCTTGAAGTACGAAGTTCTCAGATAAAATGTCTTGGATTTACATTCAGAGGCAATTTGATGAATCCATTATCAAGCCAGTGCCCTGCCTCGTTTTCTGTTTCGCAATATTGTGTTATAAATAAAGGATTTGATCCTTTTCATTGACAAGGGATATTCGAGAAATTCTGTAGGGAAGAGAGATAAATAAAAGATATATTTTATTGTAAATTATTGAAACAAGTAGCCTCCCTTTAAAATCCTTTTTCCAGTTTCTACTGCATGTATATATATGTATATTAAATTTAGTATTTAATAAAATATAAAGAAATTAGGGAAAAAGATACGCGTTAGATTTATAGATATAATATACCTTATAATTTTTATGTGAGAAAAAGTTTTGGATGGAAAAGATTTGTCCTGCTCCGTTCTGTTCTTCAAATCTCCTAAATTTGCGGTCGTAGACCCGCTCGTATTCATGCATAATTTATGCACACGCATGAGTGGGGAATACGGTACATCGTATGCAGGTGGTAACTGCAAGTAGACTGCAATTACGGTTGCTGTACTTGCACTTTGGAAACCCCGGCCGCTGGCGAGATCGTTTGGTCGTCGTGGGTTAATCGGACCCTATCTCGAAGCGGCATGGCATGTTCGCGAAATTTTCAACGCGCTCGTGCTCTGTTACGTTGTCGTATACGCACACCGCGAGCGAGTTTCACGGACTCTCGGTGCATCGGTGAAACCAGTTCTCGTATCGTCAAGAGAAGCGCTTATGCGCTTTGCTTTAATCTGCTTGCACTCCGCATTGATGTGCGATCGCGATATCTTTCGTATCATCGCTCTTTCCCATGATCGTTTATGTAATAATATAGCAATATGACTTTCTAGTTTTTAACTGCAGCTTTCAGCACTTCTACATTCTATTTTTGCAAATTATGTTATTATAACACGTAGCGGAAAAATAAAAACACTTTTCTTTATAAATCGACCCCAAGCTATCGATCAAGCCTATACTTAGAACTTGATTCGTTCACTCGTTATTGAGATCTCAACATCTCGAGTACTCAACAACTCGTCGCGTCGCGTAAAAGAGTCACGGTCGGTCTCGTTCCGCGCGTAGGTACTTGGCGCGAGACAATACCGTGTCTCTTGATATTATTATTGCGCAAGACGAATCATAATTTTAAACAAACCTATTTATAAAGTGGCCGTCAATTTTAACATTAAGTGTGAATTGAAATTCTTTAATCATCGACAATTTGAAATTGGTATTGATTAAAAAGTTTACAATTAAAAAAAGTTTAAAATAAATTGTTTTTGACCAATGTATGACTCAATGTATGGCGTTTTGTTGTTAATCTTTTTATTGGTCTTGATTTACAATAACGATTATAATTTGCGATCTTCGCAAATTTCGCAAACGTAAGCTGATATATACAGCGTTGGTCCGTCTGACAAACTAGCCTATCTGTCTAATGATATTCCGCACATTCTCTAGCTATCGTGTAAACTTAATAAACGTGTTGTATCACAGGCGACTCTCTCCATTATGTAGTATGCTACTCTATTACATTCTATTCAGTAATTTAATAACCGGTTTGTTGTATTCGGAACGCAAACTCGTTACTCGTTACAAAGCGAAGCTTCCCGCCTACGCGATGACCCCTGCAATGTATGACCCCTGATACGAAACCCCACCGGATTTTCGAGGGATGATAGTGCGGATGATCGCTAACGCCATGTCCGCATTGCGATAGCGTGCGGCTACCGGCCTCGTTGCTTGCGAGAAGATCGGGGTCGTGCACGTGGATCATGCCCGTTATCGATCGTGCCGCGGATGCCGGCCGAAATAGACTATCGTAAATCGTAGGCATGGGATATTCGCGATATCGATCGCACGGTACGCGAAGGGTGGTGTTCCTCTACTGATCGATAAGAAGTAAATATCGTGTGTGTATTTCTGCATATTTGTGTTATTTTTAGTAACGTTCTAAATAAGTTAATTTCCAACTTTATAAACTTTTAGGCACAAATCAATTTATCTATTGATAAATTATTGTACTTAAAAAATTATATGAGAGATATAATTATTTACATACCCATTTTACCATTTTTTGGATTAGCTAAGTTCTAAATTGTTTAATTATTTCTTACACTATGTCTTCTGTACACGAATCTGCGATCTATGGGACGTTGCTTTTTGATATTCTTATATATAAGTACTTTGCATACTTTATTTTCTAATATATATTAAGTATAATATGTCCAATAAAGTAAAAAATAAATAGCTTATGTTGATAGAGAAGCTAGACTTTTTTAATGAGAATTTTTAAGACAAATCTGCGTAATTATACACGCTGTCTTTGTCCTTGAGACCAGAAATAGTCTGGCACACTAAAGTGATTATCGAGGTGACTATGAATTAGCCCGCGCGATGTGTGGGAAGCGATGTATGAAAGAGCGAATCAACGCATACAGATTGCAATCGTGGATTTCAATAGGAAATCGCAAATTGGTGGATCCAAAAGTCTTTTCACGCGATATGATTGGAATTGTAGTCGCAAATCCGACATCATACGAAAATGTTGAATCCGCCGATTGGATCCGTCGTTGCAATATCAGCACGCTGCATTCTGCAACGATCTATATTTGTTTGTTATTATGGCTACGATAAATATGATATTAACGCGCCGTGGTCCACGACCTTTAGACCTTCGATCAATGCAGAAATCTGAAAAGCGGAGAGAAAATTGAACGTGGCGAAAAAATAGAAAGGAGCGCTCGGAATGCATATAGCGCGGCATTCCGACCGCGCTGCTCAAGTGAGAGCAAAGTCTCGATGGAGATTCGCGTCTGGCCTCTTCACGAGCGGATTTTCAAGGAGCGCATACACATGCGGGCGCGTGCACGCAGGCGTGCGTAATGGAGCTTACGTTACGAAGCTTTTGCGTTTATAATACGTTCTCCGCTCGGAAAATGCCGGGCGGAGTGCCGAACACGTCGCCGAGATAAAAGCGCGAGTCGAGACGCATGGGGCATATACATCATATGTGTATATATGTGCGTGCATGCGTTACGGATGTGGGACTGTATAATATCGATATCTTGGAACGAGAAAGACGGATTGTTCTGCATCTGTTTGAAATGACGAATGTATTCATTGTATGTGCTATGTGCTTTTGTACTTTTGTGGGACCATTATCACAGAATTCTTTTAAACATATCGATAACTGTTTTTTTACAAATGATATATTACCTACTTTGTATAGAATTATTAGAAAATCTTATATACAACGAATGTTACGTTATATATTTGGTAATCGCAACGTGAAATTTATAGCACAGATCAATCTATCATTTATTACTCGCTCGAGGAATTTTCACCACAATAAAATATTTTTGCATCTTACTTCTGTTTATTACTCGAGATACAGGAATCGGCACGTTCAAAGAAATTAACGCTTTTTCTCTTCACGGAATTCTATGAAGTATAAACTATATTTGCGAAAATGTTTTTGTTAATACTAGCGGGACGCGTCCGGTCGTGAATGGTGTGTGAATCACGACGAGGTATACACACATGGAATTCGAAGCACGGAAATTATCGTTCTGAGTATTATGAAAGACCTATGTCACGCAGTAAAAATAGTAGGTGCGCTGGCAGAGAAAGGTGGCCTCTGTAAATCAAGAATGCATCTTAAATCGATTAAAATAATTGCTGAATAATTCAGCAGCGTACGTGTTTAATGCGATGAGCGAGAGTCTAATTGTGTATACTAAAGATTTCCTCGCTTATCGGAAACGCTTACAAGAAATAGTCGTGAAATGGTATTTTAAATTGTCAAGATTAACATAAATATACGTGATATATATTTTTTTCCTCTCTCAATGAATTAAATAAAATTGTTTTTTAAAAAAAGTCTGAAAAATTGCACGAAAATCCATATGTTTTAAATTCTACATACTTATTATACTGACAGGATAAAATATTTATTAAAACATTTTCTACTTTTTTTATAATAATTAATGAAAATGTAGCAAAACAATTTGCTAGAGTTAAAAGCATTGTAAATAATTAAATAAAGGTATAAATTGTGCTTACAGAAATTATAATAAGATACAGTCGAGTAGAGGCGGGTGTGCTATTACATTTTAAAGATATTGAACATCAGATTTTCATTCTGAAAAGTTTTGATGTTATCACTATCCTTACTTGAATACACAATAAAACTTTATATTTCAATAGTGAGGTAAGATCGCTTCACCTAGCCGCGTGAAAAAGTAGTTCACACAGCCCTGGGACGACCTGTGCCTCTTCAAAAATTAGTTCGCTTAATTTAGCATAGCTAAGCGTTACCAAAGCTCTATATTTTCCTTACTCATTAGTTTAAGGCACGAATTTCTGATTTCCTAGCCGCGTATTTATACCCTTTGTATGGATTTCTTCTTACGAGATAGTGGACGACTGGTTCGCCATCTGTGGAACGTAACAGGCACTACAATACTACATCCGTCAAGGTTCGATTTTATAAGTATTTTGCGTGTTATAAGAGAGAGAGAGTTGATATCGAAATATTTAAAGAAAAATATTAAAAAGGAAAATTAGTTCTGATACAACATATGACGCTTCTGTACGTGTTGTATCTATTGATAAATCTTACTAAAAATCGTTCTTCTTTTTAATTGTTATTTTTTGTATTTATATTCTTTATACTGTAAATAGTATCTTTGTGTCTATACTGCTTAGTATCTGTTAGTATTTTTATGTCTATACTTTATTCCCCATTATATAGTATTTTATTTGATTATGAAATTAAATTGCAAACAATTCGTTTAAGTTTACATTGAAAACATTAGAATCGTTTCTTTTCTGAGAGGAAAGAAAAAAAATATTCAAAGAAACTCAATTAACGCGCTTGAAACGTCGAAGTTGCTAAGCGCACTCTAATGCTTTCATTATGCCATAATGAATGCCCTATAATGATATTAGGCTTAATTATACGCGACGCTTATTAAAACTGCGTGGTTGGTCGACCAAGTTCCGTTTGAATATTCCAGTCAGTAACTTTGCCACGGCTTATATCCTTATCAATTTGCTTCGGTAACGAATTGATTTAACCGTTCGTTGAATGGAGCGGTA